>JANHFX010023537.1:0-10109 GCA_027560015.1 Chloroceryle amazona | reverse complement strand
CCCATTGGCTGGAAGACTTAGGACCCATTTTACTATTGGCTGGCAGGGAGCGCGGGGCCCCGCCCCAATACCCCCTCAACCATCGCCCTCTGACTTGGGGCCGTGAGGGGCAGCACTGTCAGCAACATGGCGGCTGGGCCTGGGCAGGCGGGAACCGTCCCGGCCCGGCAGGGAGCTGCTGGAGCCTTGGGTGACCCCTTCTTCTCACCACAGGGGTGGTTGTCCTGGCCCCGCCATGGCCCTGGCAGTCTGCGGGACGCTCCTGGGGCTGGCCTTGTACACCGGCAGCTTGTGTGTGGCCAGCGACGCCGCTTTCCTGTACCACGACTACTGCATCATCGGGGCCGGCCCCTCCGGCTTGCAGGCGGCCTATTTCCTCCAGCAAGCTGGCCGGGACTACCTCGTCTTTGAGCGGAGCCACGCTCCCGGCAGCTTCTTTGCTCTCTACCCCCGGCACCGCAAGCTCATCAGCATCAACAAGCGGTACACAGGCAAATGCAACAGCGAGTTCAACCTCCGCCATGACTGGAACTCGCTCCTCAGCCATGACCGCCGGCTGCTTTTTCGACGCTACTCCCACGACTTCTTCCCGGATGCTGACACGATGGTGCGTTACTTGGAGGACTTTGCTTCTCTGCTGAAGCTGCGCGTTCAGTACAACACGGCCATCGTCCACGTGACGCTGGAGAGGGATGAGCAGGCCTGGAATGGACACTACTTTCTCCTGACTGACCAGGACAGGCAGAACTACAAGTGCAGGTAATGGGCAAACCAGAGGCATAGTCGCACCGCTCTCCACGGGCATCTTCACTGTCACAGAGTCTCTTCGATTGGAAGAGACCCACAGTGGCAATTTTATCTAAGCCCCGTGCCCAAAGCCAGGCCCACGTCATCAGGTTGCTCAGAGCTTTGCCCCATTGAAGCATGAGTGTCTCCAAGGATGGAGGTTTCACAGCCTTTTAGAACCTTAACAACTGTCACAGGAGAAAACCATTTTATTGGGATTGTTGTGGTGGGTGGGTGTAGTAACTGTTCCTAGGAAGGCGTTGCCTTCAGGCAACGTTACGCTTCAGGCAGCTGAGGAGCTGGCAGGGCAGACACAAACTGTTTGCAATTGCCATCGCCACGAGTTCCATCCATCATAGGTCAGCTTCAAATCACTTTTGGTTTTATCACTAGATAATTGCTCTCTGTGTTAAAAACAATTGACTCGGTCATACTTGTTGTAGTCACTGCTGCCTTTATTCCAAGCTCAAGTGAATCAGTGTGACAACTTGGTTAACTCTTCTGGTAACCCCTGCGTACTTCAGAGTATGGCCCAGCCAACCAAAGCCCTGGGCTGACGTGGAGGTGGCAGGAGGGAACCAGAGAACAGTGGGGCTGTTGCAATAGAGGGGGCCAACCATGAGAAATAACTCTCCCGGCTGCTGGTCCCTGAATTCTCCTTCACCTTGTCTTATTTCAGTGTGTGAAGTACTACTTCACTACTGCCACTCAGCTACATTCCTAAAAACCCAGGAGTTACTAGTGTGTGAACATCCGGAGAGTACTTCTCACCTCTCCTGAGGATCTCAGCTCCATGCCAGCAGGTCGTGCTGTCTGTCGCTCGGAGCTGTGCTGGCTGTCAGGATCACTAGGGACAGAAGGCAGCCCCAGACACCCCCACATCACAAGCTCTTGGGAGCTGTGTGAAGCAAGGCTGGGACAACAGACAGTGCCACCAGCCTCGGCACATCTCATCACAAAAATTTCCTTAAGATTCAAGTAGAAATTCCCTTGGGGAGATATAAAAAGCTCACAGTGCTTAATTTTAGTGTTAACAATTAGCAAGGTCGCTAATAGGTTTCTATGACTCGGAGTTACATTATGAAATCCTGAAACCATTTTCAATCCCTCTTAAAAATGACTTCTGCTCTGCTGTACTAGAAAGCCACACAAATATTAAAGTGATTTTTATGCAACTTAAAACCAACCCGTGAAGCTGTAGCATTATATAAATATCTCATCACTCGGTGCATACAAATATCACTTGCACATGCCTGAGCGAGGGAGAGAGATGTGTATATATACATCTGACTTTTGCTGTATAGCATGACATTCCTTGTTGGCCTGAAGAGAGGGAAGAGAGGAGCTGGTTGTTAGGTGAAGCTAAGGAGAGGTTTCATTTGAAACTGTGACCTGTGCAGCTGCTCTGGTGCTACTGCAGGGGACACACCATAGACATCTCCCACCACAGGGGGAGGAGGGAGTGGTGAGATGGAACAGTAGCCCCATAATTCCCGCATTCCCTCTCTTTGCAGCTCTTTGTTGGTCGCCACTGGGATGTGGGTCCCCAACGTGGTAAACTTTCCTGGCTCAGAATATGTTGAGGGTTACGAGACTGTGTCCATCAACCCAGAGGATTTTGCTGGCCAAACTGTGTTGATCTTGGGTCGAGGGAACTCTGCCTTTGAGACAGCAGAGAACATACTCGGAGTCACAAACTTCATCCACATGGTGAGCCGGTCCCGCGTGCACCTCTCATGGGCCACACACTACGTCGGGGATCTGAGGTAGGAAACTGCTCCTCTTCCTCTTTCTAATGCAGCTGGAGCACAAACGGGGAGAATCTCTTCTTGCCCAGGCAATGGGCTGGACTGGCACAGGAGGTGCTGTGGTCCTGCGTGTGTCAGAGTTGACTGCACCCTGCAAGAGCAGCGAGGCTGTTTCCTGCGAGCACTGAGGATCTGGGGATAACGTTTGCATGGAAGGGGAATGTGGGATGCCCAGCCCTGTTTTCAGCAGCTGAGACAGAACTAAGGATCCTATTTCTCCTCCCTTCTTTTAGGCCTTCTAACAGTCTTCTTTTCTTCATAGAGCGATTAACAATGGCCTTCTGGACACCTACCAGCTGAAATCTCTGGATGGACTTCTGGAGGGCGACCTGGAAGATCTGGCTATCATCAAGGACAAGAAAGGGAAGCTGCACATCACGCTCCGGTTCTACCTGGAGAACAGGAACACCAGTGCAGGCATCGACTCCATCACGCTCCCACAGGACGAACTGGATAATTTTGCCACCCGTGCACCTTACGATCGTGTCATCCGCTGCCTGGGCTGGAAGTTTGACTTCTCTATCTACAACAGGTGAGAGAGAACCAGGATTTCCAGGGAAGTGGGTATTTAGAGTGAAAGGCCTGAGTAGGGAGGGGAGGGAAGGGCACGTCCTCTTTTGGCAGCATTGCCTGGACCTCCGCATGTTCTGAGCTACCTCCTGCTGCAAAGTCCTTTGTTTACCATGCAGCTGTGACCGTGTCCCAGTGGGACTGTGTGTGCCACTGCCCTCTGACCAACAGGTTCTAGGGCTGAGCAGATGGCATTGTTGGGCCTGGGTAACACGGAAAAACTTATACCTTAAGATCTTAACATCCTGACCTGCCAAGTCACGCAGATAAGGCTAGCAAGGTTTTGTGGTTTGTGTTTTGGTTTGTTTTCTTTGGAATGAGGGTGGTGCAGGTACAGATCACTACAGAAAGGTGTTGTCTACTTTTTTCCCCCCTGAGGGTGCAACCTTCGCTGCACCTTGGTTCGTCTCCTAATACATCCTGCAGTTGAAAATGGTACTGCTAATTTCACTGCCTTCCAAAATTCACTGTCAGTGGCTCAGGCTGAAATTTGATCTTGCTCAGAGCTACCTTGAGATGATAACCCTTGTCTTCTGGAAGATCCTCGTAGTAGTAAATCCCACTGAGGGCCGTCAGGGTACAAAGCAGCATCTCACAGTGGCTGCAGTATCCCTTCCTAGAAACCCTTTTTCTTTTTCCACCACCACCCTTCCTGACAGCTTGCTCTTCTCTTTTGCACATCAGATCCCTTAGAATGATGCCAGGAAAAGGGAATAAAAAGAAGTATCCTCAGATCAAACCCAACTACGAGTCCAGAGGCACTCGGGGGCTCTTTGTTCTCGGCACTGCTAGCCATTCTGTTGACTTCAGGAAATCTGCTGGGGGCTTCATCCATGGATTCCGGTATACAAGTGAGTGCTGAGGTATACAGAACGTGCAGAGGGTGGGAATTGTTCCTCTCTTCAAAGGAACAGTTCATAGCTTACTGCTGGAAAGAGATCATCCTTGCTCTTGTGCTGGCAGTAAAAACTACAAAACACAGCCAAGCTGCAGCTGTGCCATCTGAAGTGGAGGAGAAGTGACTTGGGGTCATCATATCTGAAGTTTTTGGTTGCCTGTCTTTGTTTTGTCTTGTCTCTCTCTTGCCCATTGTCTCTTATTTATGTAACACAATAGATTTCTGCCTGCCAGATGCTCTGCCTTGTGACAGGCTGTGGGTGAGAGGTCTGTGCTGCGGATTTAAAACTCAGCAGCCCTGGGCAGTAGAGAGAATTTCCCTGTGTGTGTGTGTGTGCCCATTCTTATCATTGAAGGACTGCTCAGAAGCAGGATCCCTCACCAACCCCTTAGCCTCACGTCAGCTTTCAGAGGCATCTCCACCGCAGTTACCAGTGATCGGGGTGGGAGATCCTGAGCACGGATGAGCTATAAAGCTCATTTTTTGTGTCCTGCCAGTATCTGTGTGTGCTGCAGCAGAGCGATTGGATTTCTTACAAGAGTAAGCTTGGATTTTTCAATAAGCTGTCTTTGTTTCTCTCAATGTCTTAGCTCGTGCCGTCCACCGCCTATTGGAAAACCGTCACCATGGTGTCCCCTGGCCGTCCACAGTCTACCCGATTACACAGCTGACCAATTCCATCATCAAGAGGGTGAACGAGGCCTCAGGCCTCTACCAGATGTTCAGTGTCCTGGCTGACATCGTACTGCTGAGAGAGTGAGTGAGTAATTATTCCCAGCACTGCACGCTGTAGTTGCATTCCTTTCTCTTTCACCGTCGCTTCCCGTGGTGCCACCACACAAATTGCTCTGTTGCTGCCTGAGGACATTACCGTCAGGTAGGCAGCCACCTCAAACCTGTACCCCTGCTGCAGCTGGTGCCAGTATGCCCAGTTTTGCCAAGTACTTCTGTCTCCTAAAGGGGTGAAGTGGTCCAGACCTTCCCTCAGATGCTGATACCCTTCCTTTTGCTGTCCCCAGGGAAAAGCTTTCCTGGAGCAGTGCTAATGTAGAGAAGAATCCCATCATCTGGGAAAGTAATGGACTCTTGTAACAGTATCTGCAGCCTCCATCAGCTCTGCCTGAAGTCCAGACCAGACCTGCAATGACCAGAAATAGTTACTATCTGATGGCCCTTTGGCCTTAGCCTCGAGCAGCTGAGGGGTTATGGGATCCCAGCCGGGTTTTCTCTGCTGGAAAAGTCTGATGGTTGTGGTTGCAATTCACAGGAATGCCACAGCATTTGAATACCTGGAAGAGTACCCGGTTGGAGTCCTGGCTGAGTTGGAAATGCAGACGGGGAGGAAGGCTCCCAGTGGGCTGTTTGTCATCGTCATGGAGTATGGGAGGAATTTCTCAGGGGCTGACAAGGATGTCTTCTACTACAACCGAGCTGTGGGAGAGGCCCAGCATGCCTGGCAATCCAACTTCTTGCACCCTGTTATTTACTACTACAAACGCCTCCCAACAGGTAAAGTGTCCTGCCTCTCCTTGCTAATAATCTGAAAGGAGCAAAATGGGGAAGGATGAAGATACTTGAGAGCCAAAGGAAGAGGAGTTCCTGAAAGCATGGCACACCCTTCTCCTCTTCTTCCTTCATGTCCATCCCCTGGGGAACCTGCCACTACTGTGTGAGCTGAAAAAAAAAAATGCTGGGAGTTGGCAAAAGTTTCCACTGGTCAGACTGATACGGGATGGGGAGTTTGCACCAGAGACCTCACATTCAAGGATGAAAACAAACGTGTGTGCTGGAAATTCCACCATTCCCCAAAAGACAAACGTTGCTTCCCGTTGGGTGGCACCCTGCCCATGTTTTGCAGAGTGCCAGCAGATGAAGCTGTGCTGTTTAGCGTTACCACCAAAAGAAAGCTGCTCTCTCTGTCCAGCCCAGGTCTGAGAGGTCACAGAGCCACAGAGGCAGCCAAAGGCAGGGGTTTGAAGATGAATGTTACATCCAGTGAACAAACACAGATTTCCTTAGGGAATCTTCATCTCCAGAAACCTAGGGTCAGGGTCCAGCCTGCCTCGCGCGGACAGAAGCGTGATGGGTAGCAGCATGAATGCTCGAGTGCAGCTCAGCCCATCCGGCGGTCCCTGCACAGAGGAAAGAGAAGTAAAATTACAACAAGTACTGCGGGCAGGGACCAGGGGCAGCTGTGCAGCAGCAGGGCTGTTGAGGACAGAGTGAGCAGAGCGGATTGCAAATGAAAGTAAGGTAGGGATTAAAAGGTCAGGACAAAAGCTGAAACAGCTGTCGTAGCTGCATTCCACTCCCCAAGCTCTTTTTAATGCCATTTTAATTCTACGAGATCCCCTTAATGTTCTCTTTGCAGAGCATGAGATGAGTCTTCGCCCCCCAGATTGGCCTCTCCCCCGCCCAGATGCCATCCATCACATCGTGGAGGACTTTCTGACAGACTGGACGGCGCCGAACGCTCACATCCTGCCGCTGAGGCGTTTTTTGGAGAACTGCCTCGGCACTGACCTGCGCAATTTCTTTGCAGGTAATCGGAGCTTAGAGTCAAGGCAGGAGGAGGAGGGATGCGAGGATGGTCTGCAGATGACTGAGATCTCCCTGTGGTGAGCTGGTGGTCTCCCCATCAGTCACACCTCTTTGATGCACTCCCTAAAGGGCAGAAAGTGACGGTTCTCTGCGTATGTGCCCCAGTAGCCTTTGCTCTTGCTCACCACCAGAAAGAGACTGCCCCAGGCACACCTGGATTTAGGGAAAGGTGTGCGAGGTTGGGTTCAATCCCTTTTCTGGCTGCACCTTTCCTTCCTTCTCCATTATCTGAACGTTCCTCCGTGACAGATCTGTTTTCATGTACTGATGATGGGAGTGCTTTCCCATGGGAAATGGGAGTGCTGGGAATGGAGTGCTGGGGAGCTTCTGCTGTCTCCCTTCCTGCTCTAAAGAGTGCTCTGGGAACCTCCTGCAGGAACCCCACATGATACACAGAGGGAGGTGATCCTGGGGTATGAAGAAGATGCCAGAGAGGCTGTAAGGTCAAATCTAACTCCTTTTCCTCTCAGAGTTTAGACTGGAGATCCCACCTCATCTCTCCTGAGCTCTGCAGAATTAAGCTGATTACTCTGCTGCCATCCAGGGCAGGTTGCTGTCTGGGAAACTCCAGTCGTCTTCCCTCATTTTCTCTGCCCTTTGTCTTGAATGAATCCTCCAGAGTCTATGGGAATTTTTCTGTACAGTGTATCTCTGCCGAGTCTGATTTTTTGATCCTTTCCCCACAGAGTCCTGTTTCCTCTTTGCCTTCACCCGTCAGAAGCTGCCTCCCTCCTGTCTGCAGGGGTACATGAGAATGCAAGGGCTGGTGGGGAGCGAGGGGCTCCGGCGCCACGCAGCAGAGGCTGGCCTGCTGGAAGATCACACTCTCACGGACTTCTCGGGCGACAGACCTCTCCCTGACAATCACAGGGGCTCACGGGACCTGCTGAGAGATCGCGTGATACCAGTTCATCCTCTGCAGCATCTCGTCAATGGCAAGGATGAGCTTTAACCTTTCTCACTGCACGGGGAGATACAGGGGGGCTGTTGTGACAATACCGTAACGAAGATCTGCAGCAGGGTGCTGCCCTTTCCCGTGCACCTTTTCCATCCCCATGAGTTGCCAAAGACCTACTCAGATCTTGCAGTTAGAAAGAGGACCAACGTGCTCCAAAGGATAAGTGAGACGCCAAAACCCAGCCGTGCTGAGGCTCCTGTGTTGTCCTTGTGGAGTTTGGAGTTGCCTGAAGATGATGTTTGTGTTTATCTCGCAGACTGGTATCTGTAGCAACATCCAGAGGTCACAGAAGAGAGTGCAGGAACACCTGGATCACTTCAAATGCCACATCCCTCTTCAGAGGTGACCTGCTTGCACCCCGGGGCAGGCTCTCTGCTCCCTGGGTGCTATGCTGCTGTTTGGGCACTGACTCCTGAAGTAGTGCTCCAGGCAGACTTCCTGGTAATTCTTCCTTCCTTTAACTTAGAACAGTTGTGTGGCTGGAGCAGAGAGGTGTGTGTTTAGTTTACGGTTTAGGCTGGATCATTCGTTGCTTACCGGAGAGCACTACAAGGGACCCTTCCCTCCTCAAAGGGCAAGTAGCTTGTCTGGAAGGCCTAGGACACAAACTTACCTGAGTTCAGCTCTGCTGTTCTCATGTTTTTCTTCTCCCACACTAAGCAGCCTGAAAGGTCAGCCCTTGTCTTTTATAAAGCATGACCAATTTTTCTCCTGTTTGCACTGTGTCCCATCAAGAAAGTTTTGGGTGGACTTTGATGTTGTTAAAATGTTCATTCTCTATTTTATTCCACTCCAGTCACCTTGAGATGTTACTGGCACTGCCAGGGAGGCTGTCTGCACTTCAGTGCTCCTTCTGTCAGCCACGTGGCTTTGCCTGTCACCTCCCTGCGGGCTCCTTCCATGGCCCTAGGGTCACACACAAAGTGAGAGCAGTTTTGAGCTTGACCTTATGATGTCCCTGTGACTTCTAGGAAGTAGAGGAGGGGCCAGAGGGAAGAGGCTTTTACTTCCACATGCATGTTCCAGCCCCTAGAAGAATATACCCCTCTGCACTCGTCCTTCCCAGCACCCCAGACTGGGGGCAGGGGGGCTGTACTTATACGTACCTAAAACTCCCCCCCTCACTGGGTTCTGTAAAGCCCTGGTTTCTACCCCACCTCTCTTCGTGCCGGGAGAGGCTGGGGAACAGAAGAGGTGAAGTAGATGACAAAAGAGTTCTCACTCCTCTCTGGGAATACGGGGCTGTGCAAACGATGCTGCAGCTGCTGGAAGATCTGAGACGTTCCCACACAGCCGAACTGGGGAAAGGATCACCCCCTTAGTGTGTCAATCAGCAGCCTTCCCCGGCCTTCCCAGCCCGCTGCCCTAGCTCCAGGGCCAGGCTGGGAATGGTCCTTGGGGCTTGTAGCTGTCTGGGCGGTGCCACCAATGGCCAGACCCTTGGCACCCTGGGCTTTTTATTTCGGGATTGTTCAGAAAGGGGCCGGTGGCTGGAGGGAGTTGACCGTCTGTTTCAGTCCTTCCGTGCGTGCACTGCCAGTGCCTTCCTCTTGTACCCACACGTGCATTCTCCAGGTGCTTCCTCTTCCATCCTCAGCTGGAAAGATGCAAATTCTGTGTTCACGGTGTTGCCTTAAACTGTGATTCTTCTTAGAAAACTGATTGTCTTAAAAAAAAATGGCACCCACCAGCTCTTCCAGCTTGCCCTATACCCGTCTCCCAGGGTTGGATCTGGCCACCTAAACCCCAGAGGTTTTGGTGCCATTCGCTTCCAGCAGGTCCCGGGGATCTGGGAACTCAAGTCCCCACCTTTTCTGGGCTGCTGAGGGTGTGGGGCCCTTTTCCCCCTCACTCCAGCTGGGCCCGGGGCCACTGGTCTGCAGTCACCGGTGGGAGCTGGGTCGTCTTAGTACTGGGAACTGGTCACTGGTGGTGGGGTTAAGGTGTTGCAGGGCTGTGTCTTTCCAGGAAAGCTGAAAGGAGCAGGAGGGTCAGCGCTGTCCTTCACCTGGCCCTGAGCCGAGGGTGAGCGGGACAGTGTGGGCCAGGGCTACCACCAGGACCCTCTGCAACTCTACAGCCTTGGGGAGGAGCGGCTGGAGAGCAGCCCGGCAGAGCAGGGCCTGGGGGTGCTGGTGGACACCCGGCTGCACAGGAGCCAGCAGTGTGCCCAGGGAGCCAAGGGGGCCAACGGGCCACCAGCCCGGAACCCCAGCCCTGGAGCTGTGCCGGGGAGCGCCGGGTGCCGCCGGGACCGACAGTGGCCGGCGTCTCTCCCACCCACAACGGCCCCGCGGCGCCCTTGTGCGCTGCCGCCAATCAGCACCCAGGGTTCGCCCCGCGTGACACCGCCCTCCGGCCTCCGCAGGGCAACGGGCAGCGGCTTGAAGGACGGACGCGGCGGCCAGTCAGAGATCGATGCTTGGGGCGGCGGCCAATCCGCTGGGGGTGGGGCTCGTCGGTGGGTCGCCGCCTTCCGCCAGGGGCG
>JANHFX010023532.1:6244-37536 GCA_027560015.1 Chloroceryle amazona | reverse complement strand
GCTGCTGCTGCTGCTGCTGCTGCTGCTGCTGCTGCTGCTGCTGCTGCTGCTGCTGCTGCTGCTGCTGCTGCTGCTGCGCCTGGCGTGTGCAAGTTCTGCTGAGCACCTTGTGGAAGGAAAATGGTCTGAGCTGAGGTGCGCTCCTGAGGGCCCGCTTCTGCCTGTCAGCCTCTCCACCGCGCCAGCAGCTGCCTCTAGCTGATGGAGGAGCTGAGGATGGTGCCCCACCAGCATGAAACCTTCAGCCAGGACACGGGGGGCAGCTGGCGTAAGGCAGTGAGCATCTTGCTGCTTCAAAGCAAATGGGATTCTTGCTTTCTTGCCTGCTGTCACGTCTGGTCAGCTAAAGGCCTTTCTGGTGATACAGTCACAGCACCTAGGCCCCTCTTGGTGTTTCGTAGGTGCAAGTGAATGATCTCAAGGGTTTGGTGTGTTTGTCTTAAAGCGTTCGGATTTACCTGGCAATTTCTTGGGGATGCTTCCTGTTGTTGTCTTAGAGTGAGAGTGTGACATGGCTGTAGGCTAACCTAACCCTGTAATCTGGGATTTTGCTTTTTATTTTCTTTGGGGGTTTTTTTGTTGTTTTTTTTTTTCTGGTCTTGAAACTCACGTCGTTAAGTCCAGGAGGAAGAGATGCTGGAAATGCTGACAGGCTCTGGGTTAGAGCAACCAGAGTCCATGATGCAGTAAAGCACAGCTCAGCTTTAATGGTGCCCGGCACAGTTTCTGTGTTCCCCAGGCGCAGTTACTCTGCAGTGCTCCTGAATGGTGGACACCCTTCCACCAGGAGTTGCAATTTGCCAGTGGTCATTCTTGGAAGCAAAATATGCCCTGACAGGATTGTGAGTGAGCTGAAGGTGATAGCAACTGCACCAGCCAAGGTAGGGTAAGAGAGAGTGATTTTTGACATCTCCTGTTGGTGGCCAACCATGAAGTCAGTCAGTTTTCTATCTGCAAGACTTGAAAAAGACACCAGAGGCTGATAGTCTTGTCCTTTCTACCCCACCTGCCCTCCAAGGCTGGAGGAGCTGCTGCCTCGTGGTCACTATAGCTTAGTTGTGGCACATTTCACTGAACACAACTGGATCCCTTTTCTTTACAGTAAACAAAGCTCTGATTGCCTCTTGGGACAAATATTTTGACCATTATAAACTCTTTATCAAATTAAACAATTCACTGAAGTAAGGATCCATGGATGTGTTGCAGTAGCTCCTGTGCTACACCTGGTGGATACTCAGTTTCTGCTTTTGATTCTTTTCATCCTGTCTTCTTTCTGCTTGGGATGGTTGGCTCCTTCCTCATCACTAAGCAAGCTCCATGTGTTTAAGTCTCAAATGATGGCTTATTTCCCACCCCCCTCCCATTCCAAGCAACTAGATAAAAATTTGAGCTCAACAAAACCCTTGCCAAACCCTGATCTGTACTTAGGATTTCTCAACGTGCGCTGTTCTCTTGGAGCTTTGAAGCTTACAGCGCTAACTTTCCGAAGAGCGCTCCTCGGTGATGCCTCATCAAAGAGAGCGAGCATTTCCTGGTCTTGGCTTAAGGTTCCATTAGCTCTACAGAGCAAGCCAGTTGCAGAGATTATTATGCTGGTTCTTGCTACAAGGGAGAGTCATGTGAGTTGTTGCTACAGTACCAGCTGTCACAAGCTCATTTTGTTTCAAATAAATGAATACTCTTCAAATGGTATTAACCTAGTTAAAATTTTGCTTATCAAAGCAAGATCTGTAAAGCAAGCCAGGTAAGCATGTATTACTGTTTGAAGTTGTATGAGAATGCAAGAGGAGGAGTTGAGTTTGAACTTTCCTCACACTGCATATCATGATCAAGCGCTCGAGGCAACTTTGCCATCTGAATGAGTTCGTCATTAAAGGAGCAGTGTCGATAGCAGGGCTCTGTTTACTCAGCATTTCCCTGCAAGCTCTCAGAGCGCTCCTTCCACTTAAGCCTTTACCCTTGAGTTTAGCAGAGATACCCACCCAGCGAAGGAGAGGTCCTACACATCCTGTGGATGCTGAATGGCAGTATTTCCATGGAATGAATGCTGAAGATGCTTTTTATGTCCTGGAAGCAATCGCTAAGACATCATGTAGGGAAAATACCCAATAGGACTTGCCCCTGCTTGTCTTTGTATTAGTTTGGTGCTGTGCTGTGTATGAGCGTGCATGCAGAGTAGCAAGAAATGATCTCCGAGGTAGAATGCTTGAATTAAGCATCCAAAAAAGAAAAGTTGAGAAGGGCAATGAAAGTCCAGTAACTTTTCCAAAACCAGCTGCATTTTGGTAATCTGGGATGGGATGAAATTCTGCTCTCCTGATCTCAGGCCTGAACACTATATGCTGAATTGCAAAAAACATGTAGGTTCCTGTGATTCTTGCTTCAGTACCGTGCCCAAGGGCGGATGAGCATGGTGCTGGCTGTCAGTCTGTTTCCAGTTTACTTTGAGGGTAACATTCTGCGTTGCACTGTGTCAAATGCTAATCTGGCTAAGGACTTCTCTAGCGCTTGTGCAATTCAATATGTCATCCTCACCTCCCCCCTTGCTGGATTTACTGTATAATATGTGTTAGGGCGAAGTGGTTTTCCTCTAAAACAGAGAGAAACAAGTTGGGAACAATGTGCAAAGCAAATGGAACACAAACTCTGCTGGCAGATTGGTTGACAGTGATGTTTTAAAATATGAGCAAGGAGATAGGCAATAAAGTACCTGAGTATCTTTGGAAATGTTACAGTCACCGGGGTCTTCATGCACGGGAGGAGGTAAGTGTAGTCTCCTAGCAGGGGAAGAGGAGGAGAAGGGCACGCATGAGTTGGAAGCAGGACAGACTGAGGGGTTTTATGAGCTTTGGGCATTACTGGGTCTAAGTCAGTGTGGAGTGGGACGAGGAAGAGCAGAGACCTCCCCAAGCGCGGTGGCAGAGCCCTCCCTCCTCCTGTTTGCTCCTGTGTGGCCTGGGGTGCAAGCCCAGTGTCTGTGCTTCACCCGGGGCTGCAGCCGGTTCCCTTCTGCACCTGAGAAGCATGTCCTGCTTTATACCTCCATCTTGCTGCCTTCTTCCAGACATCCATGTGGCTCTGCTCTCATCCTGTCCTTTCAAAGGCTAGAAACCTTCACTTCTCCATCCATCCATTTTCGAAGAACTGAGATTCTTGAGTCCTTGAATCGTTTGACTCGCCCTCTGCTATGCTGCCTTCGCAGCATCCCTTTCATATAATCACTGCAGCTTGCAGTATTCTGTAACACAGCCCCACTCCTCTCTCTAATAGACTGTTCTGATGGCCATGACTTACATCCCTGAATTTTCATTACCGCTACAAAGACTTTTATGCACTTTAAAAGGGAACAGATGGATTCTTCCTTATTTTGGAAGAGATCATTCGTGCCTGTCCACCTTCTCAAGTTCACCTATTTTCATTACTTTAACTTAAAATGATTTGTGGAGCCTTCTGAGCTCTCAAAATTAAACTGGAGCCTGAATAAGATTTGAACCTAGATTTTCCTCAACTAACCTAAAGTAGATGATAGCTTCAAGGGAGGACCTAGAGAATAGTTCATTTTGGTTGTAGTTCGAAACAGTAGTCGGTCTGTTCTTTCCCACTGTGCTCTTTCAGAGTTGCTCCAAGGAAGCTCACAAAGAGCCCTTCTGAGATTGAAGCGGGAACAAAGTGCTAATTGTTAAATTATCTTTTGTCCCCCCAAAACCTAAGGAAAATCATCTGAAGGATGTTAGTCGCATACAGAGTATTTCTGTCTCCGTCCAGCATTAAGTAGTCTGTTTTAGAAAACCTTTCTGGTTTTGTCCTTTGCGGTTCCCAATAGGCTTTTGCACTCAAACAATATGGACTCTGGCAGGTGGTGTTTTTGGCAGACGACCTCTTCTCACTACCAGGATGTTCAGAAGTTGGCCTTTCTCATCTTTTTCAGAGCTATTAAAATAGGAGGTAAAGGGCAAGTGTACTACGAATAGGGTGAAGATGCACTAAGATCTTAGACTGGAAGGAAATGGAAATATCGGTTTCCACAGAATTGAGTGATGGGTGAAGAGTGTGGTCTAATAGCTGGGTAGAGTAACTGGCAGCACGTCTCTCTAGAAACAAATGACGCAAACTTACAAGAGCGGGTCTTCTGCTGGGGCAGAGGTTAATTATACAAGTGGTTCCGCCACTCGCAGCCTTTTTCTTCTGCGCTCTGCTCACATTTGCCTTTCTGACGTGAACTGCAGTAATATGCACAATTTATGTGCCTCTGTCTGATTTTGGTTAATTGTAGTAGTAATTACTAATTTCTAACCCCTGACCTGCTTTTTTAATCGCATTTTTTAAACTATCTCTTTGTGCCGTTTTAGAATTTGGTGTTTGGTTTTTAATTTAGATAAATTATGCTGGAGTGCTCTAGAGAGAGCTGCACGCCGAGGTCAAAAGCTTTGTCTGCGCAGCGCC
This sequence comes from Chloroceryle amazona, assembly GCA_027560015.1. Classification (NCBI taxonomy): domain Eukaryota; kingdom Metazoa; phylum Chordata; class Aves; order Coraciiformes; family Cerylidae; genus Chloroceryle; species Chloroceryle amazona. The sequence goes on along the minus strand of JANHFX010023532.1, from coordinate 33,093 downwards.
CATTTTCTTTAACCTATTTTAATAATCGTAACTGCTTTCTTGAACGGGCAGCTTTTGTCTGAACTGTGCTCAGGCCGTCCTGGTTAGCCCAGGCTGCTGATGGAGCAGTAAAACAAAGCGCTGCTGCGGAGCAGCCCTGAGGCTTTGGGATCACCGCCTGGGTTGGAGAGGGTCTGGGGCCAGGTTTCCCTCCCTCCACAGCTCCCAGCCCCTCAGCTCCCCTAACCAGTGCCTCTGCCAGGCGCCCAGAGACAGGCCGTGGGTCTGTGGTGCTCAGCAGCCGCCCCGGGCCACGTCTTTGGCATCCCACCACCAGTTCAGCTGCGCTTGCACCACGCTGGCCGTGTTGGAAAGACTTTCCGCCCCTTCTCCCCGCCAGCGAGAGGCAAACGCCCGCAGGGTGCTGGCGGTGCCAGGGGTCCCTCGCTTTGCTACCCCAGCTCTTTGGGTGAGCACCTCCCTGCCTGGCAGGCTGCTAAGGAGGGTGAGGGGAGGTGGCACTGGACCCCCAGCAGAGCAGAGCCATGGCCAGACACCACGGTGAGTGGCCGGGGCTCGCTGGCCGCCTGCGTGCAGGAGAGCTCTTGACATCCTTAGAAAGGACACTGGTTTCCATCCCTTTGCTCTCCCCAGACATCCAGAGGGTCTAGGTATTTACAGGTAGAGATGCTGTTTGGGGGTAAACTGTGCTGGATTTTACGCCAACTGGTTTGCCTACCTTTCCTCCTCCTCCTCCTTCTCCCTCCTCCTTTTACTTTCCATGGGGGAAGTTTAATAGGGTGTGATGTTTCTGAACTTGGAAACAGGTATTAAAGAGCAATTAGCTGGCCGGCCTCCCCGGATAAAACAGAGAAAACTTGCCAAAGATCCTCTTGTCTTTAAACGTTTGTACAAATCTCTTGTCAAATATAGAAGTAATTGCCTTTCCCCCCCTTTCTTTTTCCTCTCCCCTCGACCACTTTCAGTCCTGCATCTGGTTTAATATAATGGGTGTTTGCATGAATGGCTTAGTTAGCCAGGGTGGTAATAAAACACTTTAAATTTATTGTGACATTTGGATTTAATTAAAAAGTACACACTTAGAAAAGTAAAACATAATGTGTAGAGGGAGTCAGGAAGGTTTTTCTCCTTTTCTTCCAAAAAGCTAATTAGAGTTGTATTTTAAATTGTTTATGTGCTGCTAATCATTGTAATAAATCATTTATACTGAGAAAGACACACTCTAATGTGCTTGTGTAACTGTTTATGCTCTCAAGTTTCTATCATGAACAAATTGATCTGGAAGGGAATTTATTAACCACTAGGGAAGAAATCATTAGTGCTTTCTCTAAATATTCCCCAGGTACACTTTTATTATAGTAGTTCACTGTTTTAACTAAAAGTAACGTTACAGGGCCTTGGTTGTAATTATGATGCAAATTGACTTTCCGTCATTTAAAAGGAGGGGAAAGTGCCTTTTTGCTGCTAATGTATATCTGTCTCCTATATGCTACGGAGCCTCACAGCTTCCAAAGGGTTTTTTTGCTGAAAACAGAACGTAAACTCATGTTTTCAGAGGAACTGGTCGTGAGGACTTTCTGGAAGTTGTAAAATAATCCAGTGGGAAGTTTAATCTCTTTCACCTACCTGGCTTTTGCTAAAGGATGTTAGGAGAAGGTAAGCGTAGCCTGTCACGTCAAGTTTTGTGCGGCTGGCAGCACGCTTACATTTCTGAAGGAACTCGGTGCTTTCTGAGTGCTGGAAATCTCTTGGAGACAACTGGTGTCACTGGTTCCCTGTCACCGGTGGAGGGAAGATCAACAGCAGAACTGGAATTCTGATCTGAGATGTTCTGGTTGGCGGTGCCGTTCTTAACCCAAATTGGGGAGCTGCTGGCATCCCAGCTCTCCCTGAGGGGCTTTAAGGTGGGCTTGTCCCATGAGTCTGGAGGTGGTGGTGGAGCCGTGAGGGGTGTAGGGAGCCGTGGTCCGTGGCAGGGGTTTGCAGCCTCCGGCTGGGGCTGAGGAACAGCTTTCAGGTTTGGGCATGCTGCTGAGTTAGTTTTCAACACCCCTACTTCCTCCATGGTAGCAAATTGCATTTCCCACTCTGCCCACGAAACCAACTGTGACCATCAAAAGGTCCAGTTAAGGCTAGAGGATTTTGTGGGGAGCTTCTGTTATTTGCAGACTGAATTATTTATTTACAGGTCTAGCATCAGGCCACCAGGCAGGCATGCCCACAACGTGTAGATTTATTTAGTTTGATAGATGGTTAGGCATTTTTATTTGAAGTCCTCAAAACTGTGAACAGCAGTGTAGCTTCATGGGGAGGTTCATTTTCTATGGGATATTCTGTAATTTAAAAACCAAACCGACCCAAACAAAACCAACCAACCACCAATGACAGAAAAGCAACAAAACAACAACAAAACCCAAACAACCAACCCACAAAATTATCCAGTGTTGCAGTTTCTGACAAAGCAAACATTCTGCGGCGGAGAAAGGAGAGTCAGTAGGAGTAAAGTTGTTCTCCTTAATAGATAGATATTTTTTGGAGGAGGTGACTTCCAAAGTCAAGGCAGGAGTCTGTGAGAGGCAGCCACAGGCCGCAGCGGCACCGCCAGAGGAGGGGAGACGGGGCTGAGCTGGAACCAGAAGCACAAATCACTTGCACCTTCACGCCGCAGCTTTGCCAAATCCCTTGCTGGGAAAGGTGCAAACCACCGTGCTGAGCTGCCTCTGGGGTTTCAGCTTGTGTCTCCTGCAGCACCTCTCTGGGGCTGCGTGTGCTCCCACCCGTCCCCTCTGAACGCTGGCTCGGTCCGTGCGTGAGCTGTTGCCTCAGGCAGTCAGGCCCTGGAATGGCTTTGGGCCTTAAGTATCTGCACTTTTATTTTTACTCCTTTCCCAAATATGGTCCTTAGCTGCTGGGGGTTGAGTTAATGTTATTATTTTTTTTCCTCTTTAGCCTTAGGGAGGTGCAAAAGTGCCAAACACTTGTGTGTCACTCCGGGCCACGCGCGTGCCGTGCCACCAGCGACCCGCGGGCACCTCTCTGGGTCTGTAAGGGAAGAATTTATGGGTGCTGCGGTTACACAAATGTCACTGAAGTGACTTTGCATTTCTGGATGTTTTTCCCCCCAAACGGTTTTCTCTCACAAGATCAAGATCTCTATTCTCTGTCTCATTTTAGACAATATTTCTGACATGTTGGCTTAAAATCCAGTCACATTACACACGTTTTGCTTGCAAAGTGTGAATTTTTTCGAGACTTCAAGCTATTCATTTTTCCAGAAACCTACTCTACAGTGTTCTGCCGCATTAAGTTTCCCTAATAATCCATGGGAGGATGTGATCAAGATCTATTACTGCCTCTCGATGTGGATGTCACCCAGTTCTGAGGAGGAGCTGCAGTGGCAATTCTCTTTGCTGTTTGCAGGCATTCAAATCGGTGTTTGGAAAGCTTTGCCCTGCTAACCAGGCGTCAGAACTGCAAAGGATGTTTTACGTCTTGTAGAAAATGTGGATTTTTTTATTATTATTGGGGTTTTTTTGTTATCTTTAGATCCCTTTATGGCCGTTTTCAGAAGAAAGTAAGAGGCCTTCAGTCATTTTGTATTCTGCTGAATCTGACACTTAGAAATGTAAACGTGTCTATCAGAATGCCATTAATTGAGAATAATAAATGTCCCTTTATATGCAAAGTCTTTATATAGAGGTGACTCCTGCTGTGATTCCTGAAGGCATTTTTTCCTTCAAAGCACAAATCTATCAGCACTTAAAGAAGCATTTGATATCCTCTTGCCGTCCTCTGCGTTGCCGCAGCTTATTTGTCTCCTTTGGGCACTTTACAAGGTGTGCCACATCCAAACGCGGACCTGCTCTCCAGAAGTGTCCCCAAATGAATGGAACTCAAAAATAGCCAGGGGCACTTTTGCAGAGAGCCCCAGAACTGAGCAGTGGCTTGTCCTTTGGCAAACAGAGGGAGAGGGAAAGGCACCAGTGCAGCCACAGGATAAATGGCGTTAGTGGAACGAAGCTGGTGCCCGTTTTCCCCAGAGGAGCTGAGGATGACATGGTGCTCTCTGCCACCACTCGCTGCATATGAACGGCTTTTGGGTGCAGTCTGCTCCTGCGGCTTTGGGCTTGTTTGAAAGTGTTAAAGCATCTTCAGTGATGTAAACTGTGTCTGCAAGCTACTTAAATACACGGCTTGGAGAGCCAGGTCTGTGCAGGTTTTTAGGTAGATCTCTGTTGTAATTTCAGACTTTCTTAATAACATTGGTGCAAAGCGGCCTGGTAAGATTTAACACCTCCCCTTTAAGCTTCGGTTTGTCTCCTTCCTCGTTAAAAATTCCTTCCAGCTGGGCAAGAAATTGCCCAGGTTGACCATTCTATTTGTAGGACTCTTAAATGTTGGCATCCCAAAAGAGGGGGGGGTGGTTCTTGCGTGACGTGACAGGAGCTTTTTCTGGCTGTGCGAGACTGGTTCGGGGAAAACGCAGCTTCGCAGCTTGGGATGAAAATGAGGTGAACTCTGTTCCTGAGGAGCAGAAGTGAGTAATGATGTTAATATATTAAAGCTGTGCAAGAGGTGAGGGCACAGGATCGCTCCGATTTTATCACGTGGAATGGGGAGTCCCTTGGTTTAACTCCTCGCTGCCCTCAAAAGAGGGTCATGTGCGGGTACCCCTGTTGACTGGGTCAACCTTAACAGGGTGATCTATGGTGTTGCAGTGTACTGGTTCAGGAAAAGCCACCAAATGGAGCTGCCGTGAAGCCATCCGTGAACTGCATTTCAAAGACTGATGGTCCTCTGGTGCTCATAATGCAGAGCATCTGTCTTAAATGTTAACTTCCCAAATATTTCTCTGTGTGCTGTTAGGGTGATGCTAACTGGGGGATGCAGCTTTACTGGGTTTTATGCTCAAAAATACGAGCTCAGGGGTATATTAGCATGGTAATACATAGTACATAACATAAAGTACACTGTTTTCCTGCAAAATAGGCATTCCTCCCACCACAACCGAAGAGCAGAGAGGGTATTGTCTGTGGAGGTTTGGATATTGTACTGCAAGTGTATTTTGACACTAGAAACTGAAGAAATGGGAAACTAGATATGTCTGGGGAGTAACTACTAATCTAAGTGTCAGGTTTGATACCGGCAGACTCCGTGGAACCAGTAGCTGAAATCTCTGGAGGGCTGGCGGAGCCCTTGACCTTCGCAGCGGCAGATGAACGGTTGTTAGTGCCGAGGGCTGACCCCGGAGAGAGGGGTGGGCAAATCTGAAACGGGGAAGTGGTTGCACCTGTTGTGCCAGGATGTCTCGAGCACTGGAACATAGGAAGGGTTTCCCCTGATTTTCTCAGACATTTAAACAGTGCTGTGTGGTGGCTTTTCTCCCTCTGGAGGTGGCCGTGTTTCTGGTTGTCAATGGCTGCAGTATGTGGGGAGGGTCTCTAGGCAAAACACGTGCAGTGTCAGCACTGGAAGCATGTCAAAAAAAAAAAAAGATCAAGTTTTTTCATTTGTGGTAGAGCTCATTAAATTCAAAAGGTATTTGGGGGCTATCTGGTTCATATTGTTGGTGGTGTCATGTAAAAGTGACAAGATTTTGCTTCCTAGAGGTGAGTATGTCAATCGTGCAATCCGCTGTAGGCCTTTGAAGGTAAGTGCCCATCAGTTGAGGTTGGCCAGCTGCCCCGTTGGCAGACTGGTGAGAACCTAGCAAGTCCAGTGCCAGCCCAGCACTGTCTCAGTGGCAGCACCTGCAGGGAGAGGCTGAGGGAATGGAGTTTTCCAGCCTGGAGAGGAGAAGGCAACAGGGAGGTGTCACTGTGAGGGGTCCAGAAACCTCCTCTCAGAGAGGAGCAGAGGCTCTTACCTCAAAAGGAATTCATGCCAGGCACTTCCACAGGAAAATAGCTGGGTGGAGAAACTGCGTGTCAGCTTCCCGGGCTGTGTGGGCTTTCGGCACAGATCTGCCACTCCTCTCGTGCTGCCTGAGGGACCTGTTTGGGACTGAGGCTGGATTTCAGCTGTGGTAGGTTTGGGAATGATGTGAAAATAAGGCTGAACCTGCATAAAAAGTGAGAAGTCTCTGGAGAAGTCTTCTGCTATTTAATTCTCTGAAAGCAGAGTGGCAATTGCACACCCGGCTGTCGCTGTGAAATTGCTGCTACGGATAACCAAAAATGGGATAGATTCTTTTTTTTATCTGAACTTTGGGGTGCCCGAAGTGCAGCTATCTATCCTTTTTCACCCGATTCCTGTTTGTAAAGCCATTCTGTCAAGGACTCAAATGGGTCTTGGGTTTTGCAAATACTTGCACTCTTCCAATTAGGTATTAGATCCAGAGCAGCTGTTGGTTTTCCTTATCAGATTTTTGGTTCACTGTGAATCAGGAATGAGGACACTAGTGGTATATAAAGTAAATTAAATTAAGATTTCTGTGTGCACATTACCATTTCAAATACTGTTGGCACTCAAAAAAAAAAAAACAAACCCCAAAACTTCCTAGCACTCAAAGTAACAAATTGCTCATCATCTTATGTTTTGCTGTGGCAAATCATGGCTCTCTTTAAAATATCATTCTTTTTTTCCCTGGGCTTAGATAATTTAGACACTCCTGTGAAAAGAGGTACCACATGGAGTGCAGTGGAGTCGAAGTAGATTGGAGAAAAGGATTACATTTTGCATGTGGAAGCAATGAATGTAGGCTGTAGATAAACGACGTGGGTTTAGAGCCATCATTGCTGCTACAGCTTGATTATTTTTCTCAGGGACAGGCGCTGGCTCTCCTTCCTTTGAAGAACTGCTGTGCTCCAGTCTGCACCATATTTTATGTAACATTTGCGCCGACTTCTGTTCTTCCACTTCCTATCTGCCTCCCTTTCTCGCCCAAAAGCCAGGATGCTGCAGTCGTGTAGCTTCTGAGGTTTTCAGCAGTGGCAACAGGCTGCTCCAGCAGGTTAGGAGAGGGGCACCTGACGGCCTGTGCAAGTACCCGTATCATGGACTTCACGCACAGGAAAACAGCTGTTCCAGAGCTTTAAAGATGAGAGTGGCAGGGAGGCTGGGGTGGTCTCAGGAGCAATGAGAGCTAGGAATAATGCAGAGTTCTGAAGGAGCTCTTTAGCTTAATAAGCAAATGTTTGTGGCCGTTTCCTCGCTGAAGGGTGCGCCGAGAGCTTGACCCACGCAGCAGAGGAGAGGAGGACGCGGCAGGGCTGGGGATGTCTGCTGGGAAACCAAAGCTTGCTTCTTGTGTCCCAGCTAGATGTCCAGCCGTAGTTCTTGAGCACTGCCCTTGCTTTATGAAAAGGCAAGGCAGGGGAAGAAGGAATCTTAATACAGTTTAGAAGTACTAAGGTGGACTTCGCAGCAACCCTGCCCTTAACGGTTTTTATTCTCGCAGGCTGGGTTTACAGGTATTCGTAGTCTGTGAACTTTTTATTGAAAGACCAAAATATCTGTAGCTATTTTCTTCTTTTTCCTTTGAGGGGGAAGAAATTACCTGGTGCCATTTGACACTGGTGTGTGTGTGTGTCTTCCTTTGATGAAGAGCAACTTTTCTTTAGATTCGGTTTCTTGAACTCGTAGGAAAATTGTATAGCACTGAAATGCGAGGACTTAATCTAAATAGCCAGTGGGAGGTGGGAACACTCCCTCCACCCTCAGTGGCATGGCCCAGTGCGAGCCAGCTCTCGGGCTGCCTCCCTTGCTGACTGCCTGACCTCGTGGCAGAGTGACACAATTCCCCCTTCCCAGGGGACCCGTAATAGAGCGCTCCCTCAAGTGCTCAAAATTCTGAAGGGAAATGAGGATTTTTTTTTTTATTTTATTTTTTAAAAGAGGTTTCTGGAGTGCTTATGTTCATCCAAAGGACTGTGGGCTATTAAATAAACGGGGTTTTAAAGGTCTTTCTAATTGGCACACTTCCTCCCTTTCCCCTCTTTTAAGTGGCTTTGGACAGTTGCAGAACTTTTGATTTTAAATTTGTATAATCTCTTGAGATATCTAGGTAGGGAAAACTATTGTAACCGAAAATGGCTCTGGTTCTTTTTTTTTTTATCCTTTCTTCCATTTTAATAGATGTGTTTAGTCTACTTTAAAAGCTTTCTGAAGAACCTTTTATAAATGGCTAATTTGAGCTTGTCAGGTTTTAATTATAATCTCTCTATGCACAAGTTAAGATGCTTAATGCTAGTGAAAAGTTCTGAATACAAAGCAAACCTGTGTCAAGTTGCAGAGCACTCTTACCCGTCTTAATTGCTTCTGGTCTGAACTTTAACCTTAACTCTCCCATCTGTCTTACACATTCCCTTCTCTCATCACAACCACTTTCTTTCTGTACGAGTGCAGAGGATCTGTCTGAATTCTGCAGGGCTTTTAGTCCAGCAAAAAACCTGCCATCAGGCTGTGGATGTTCAGCTGCTTCTTTATCCCAGTGCAGCACGACGGGTGCTCCTGGCGTGCGGCCCCAGCTATCCCAGAGCGTGCCCTTGCCCCTGCTACGGCGGGGCTGCTGGTGGAAGGCAGGGTGCCTCGGCTATAGGAGAAGTGCCTTGGGTCCCAACTGTCGTGACAACTTCTGGTCTCAGTTCAAGATCTCTTCCAGCGTCAGCAGTGCTTTCTGTTTGCTGTTTTACTGAGGTTTTCTTAGATAGTTTCTTCCTTTTTAGGACAGTCGTCTGCTTAATTTTCTAGCTGTGACTCAGCCGTTGTGGCAAAGGTTAGTTGCATCTTTTTCTTAGATAAGAATGAGTTTCATTCAAGCTTAGAAAATTAGCCTTGAAAATACTCAGTCAGTGCAGATTTCTTCTGGAGAGTGCATTTAAAAGTTTGAATCCAAAATTGATTTGGAGGTACTCTAATCTAAAATAACCCTGATGTTAGCATTGTTGTCTGCAGCTCCCGCTAGCCCCAGCGTTCCGGTTCAGCGCGCTGGCACACAGTTCCCTGATGCTGTGAAATTGAGACTCATCTGGAGATACAGACTTTTCTAAAAAGGATTGCAGGGCACTTAAGACTCCTTATTTCATTAGTTCAGTGAAGGAGTTCTTTTCAGCAGCCAGGAATCTCATGATGAGGTGGACGAAAACTGAGCAAATCAAGCGGTAGAGGCTCCCGTGGAAATGGAGCGGAGGAAAAGCTGCTCAGCAAGATTTTTGGCCCGGAAGTGTAGCATTTTTGGAGCTGAAGGTTAGTGGTTTAGAATTTCTTTTTAGGCTGAGGTTTCAGGCAAAGCATTAGTAGATCTGTATCCAGGCCAGACTTCAGGAGGTACGTTTCAGGAGGCCTTCAGTTCTGCGCACTGGGCTAGGTCATATGATTTTTATTTGATTTTTTTTTTTCCCATTGTTTTTAACCAAGTGTAACCATCGGCATCTTCACGTACATTGGTGAGAATTAAATGGAGCATAAATAGCTGAATTGAAGAGCAGACTTCCACTTCCAGGGGATTGGTTGCTGCACAAAGCAGTGCTAATGATCCAGAGGAGCAGGAGGCATTGAGGAAAAGAGTAAAGTGTGAGTACCATCCAAAGTGCTGGCAGCAGGTCATAAATTCCTGTAGTGGTGGTGGTCTGAAATTCAAGGAATAGGATTAGAGAGCTACTGTAGGTTAATGAAAATGGCTCCCTTAGGATCAGCTTGAATTCAACTCAGTGGTCAACCATAAGAAGAGGAATGTCTTGTGCAATTCCAGCTTCTCATCCATATTCTGAATACTTCGATGCTCCTGAATGCTTAATAGAGTAGAATATGCTCTGTTACGGTATATTTCATATGATTTCTAAGATGCTTTAATGCAAACCAAATGTCATGCTGACCTGCCCCAAACCTCACTTTAGCCTGGAGTATATGGTGAATTGCAGCAGAGTTTTCAAAGCCTTTCTGGGGCATTTCACAAAAAAAAAAGAAAAAAAGAAAAAAAGAAAAAAAAGAAACAAAAGGGAGGGGGAAGAAGGGGAAAAAAAGTCTTGCAATTTTACTTGGGCCTTTCCTGTTGACAGGGGTAATAGTGCTCAAATCCTGTCTCTATACATCACCTCAAAGGAACTCATTATAGAATGAGGATACAACAGCTAATGCCAAGAAACCACTTTTAATTCTTATCAGCGTAATTTCTTCTAAAGAAGGGTTGCGTTAATGGCCAGCTGTGGCTCGTGAGCCCTGACTCAATCAGTTGTGAAAAACAAAAATTAGTGAGAGGCATATAGTTACCAGCCAACTGCAGCTATAGCCAGTGTTTAATGAACAGTGTTGCTCTGGGTCCGCAGACCTTTCCCTGTGAATGAAAGAGGGGGGGAATGGCCAGAAGCAGGACTTTCTCTGTCCTAATTGCGGTAACAAAATGGGGTAGAGTAAAATCTGTCTGTGGAAGCAAACTGTCTAAGGAGGGCTTAAGGCAGACTTCAGTAAACAGAAGAGAAGCAGTGAAAGTATCTAGCCACTGCTTTCTCTGCCTGCTCTTAGCTTCGTGGCATTAAGAGAACGACAACTAGAGTTGATATTATTTTCAAGGTATAGCAAATTCTTTCTGGCAAACTTCACCCTGCCTGTTTTTGAGCCTTGAAATAGCGACCTGCCTTTGCTGGAGCAGCTGGCTGAGGAGGGTGTGCTGCTCTCTGGGCTCAGCCCCGCGACGGGAAGGATCGTTCCAGTTGTTGGTGAGCTGTACTCTGCATAAACATCCAGGTTCGTTGTTAATCTGCACGCAGGGCCAGGTTATTCAGGGACCTCCCATAGCGTGAGCATCTGCCTTACAAAAGTCACAGACTTTGGTCATTCCCTGATGGGAGCTGCAGCTGAGCCCAGTGCACTCTTGTGCTCTTTCTGGCTTTCTGCTAGGAAGGGCAAGATGCTGCTGGTTTACTGTCCTGCTCAGACCCTCCCCTGCCTCCCAGCCACCTCTAGGTGGGCAGAAGAGTTTGGAAGGGAGCAAGGCAATGCCTTTGGGAGCTGGCAGTAGGACTTTCAAGGTAATGCCAGGCCCCTGAAGTTCAGCTGGGCATTGCTGTGTGGACTGCAGGCGCGAGCCAGATAAATCCAGTGAAGTTGCACTAGATGAGAACCATTTTTGGCACCTCTTCTGAGACTTGTTCAGGTACAGCTGAAGCCTAACAAAACCACTCCACAAATTCCACGGCTTTCCTATGTTGCCAGCCTTTTGGGAGGTTTTATAGGGTTGTCAAGACCTCAGGGCTTGCAGAAAGTTGAAGGTATTGTTTATATTCACGATGATACATATTCCACTTCCTAAATCAGTAATTACTTACTGGTTATTTGTGCAGTGTTCGCCACTGCAGAACTGAGACTGAGAGGCTCCACACCCAGACACCCAGGACAGAAATTAGGACCTGTGACCACCTCAGGCCCTCTTTTATGCATCAGGAAAACCGTGCTGCTTTGAAACACTGAGAAGGGGGGAGAAATGGGATGCTCTCTTAACCTTGGCTTTTCCTCACCACTTTCATGAGACAAAATTCCAGTCTGCTTTGTTTTTTAAGTCAGCAAACTGATTATATATTGTAAAAGATCAGTGTTTTCATGGGTGAGTAGTAATTACTGAGTAATGGCTTAAAACATTTCCTGAAGGAACATAAAGCTGTTTTTAAAAAAGTCAAGAGTACATTAAAAGGATTACCATGTAGATTTGATTTTTAGATAACACTAAAATGGATCCCAAATGGACTTACGAAAAGGGATGCTATCTCTTTAATGGAAAGTGCATGGTCTGACAGCTCAGCATGCAAATGGTCCTGCAAAGGACTGTCTGTTGTGTTTTTTCCTTTCAACGAGAGGAGAATGAAATAGCTCTCCTTGCCCTTCTCCTTTCAACTTTTAATAGCAGATGAGTTGGTCTGGCTTTGCTAGGGCAGGGAAAAGAGGCTAAGTTTGGGGAGTAACTCCATCTTTCCGAATCACTAGGGAGGTGTGCGTCAGGACTTCCCGAAGGTCAGCAGCAATTACATCTCCTACGTGGCTTGCATTAAGTAGGTAGACTCCCTCTGCGCTCTTCATAGGTGAATCTTTACTTGTCGCTTGGAAATGGAGGAACTATGCAAATAAATGATGGTCATTGTATATTTATTGTCCTAATCTCGTGTAGGACACGAGCAGCAATGCTTGGCTTTGCAGTAGGTTTGGACAGGAGCGGGAGGGGCTGCTATTTTCATACTGCAATAGCTGGCAATCGCTATAGCGTTTGCTATTTCAGAGTTGCCAGCACAACTTTCTGGTGATTGATGGTATAAAATATGCTTTTGGCCTGAGTGGGAGTCCTTCTAGAAACATTTAAAAGAATATATTCGTATTTCATTAAATGCAGAGCACCAGGACTCCAAATTCTTTTGGGGGTATTGCACAAATTATTATTATAGGCTCCAAAAGTCTTGAGAAATTTCGCTAAGCCTGTGAAAGCTTTAGATTGGATAGTCATCATTACCTGCATTAAGGCCTCTGACAGATTGCTTCATCAGTGTACACGGAGCAGAACATCAAATGGCCATTTGGCAGTGGGCACTGAAATTCTATTACGGTTGCCGAAAGCTTAGGTTGACATTGTATATGTCTGCAAAGAGGCAGAAGAAAAGATGATGATGATGATGATGATGGTGCAATGATACAGTTCTATTCTCCTTAACATATTCACATACATAGCGGAGCAAATCTGTCAGGGTGTTGTTAATGTTTCACTGCTAAACCTGAGCTCTGCTACATTGCACATCTTTGCTTATGTCTTGAAACCTCAGCAGTAATAGGTTAAACAGTGTGCTTTAACTGGAAGATGGGAATTGTGTAGTATTACACGTGTGCCTGCAAATAATCGACTGGAGTTTTTACTTCTCAAACACCCTTTGGGATTTTTAACTCGATCTAGGGTTTTTCGATTTGATTTTCTTTCATTTCTTGGAAAGGGGAGGGACAGAAAACTCCCAGCATTTAACATTGGTACATAGGTTATTCGTAAACGAGCGGAAAAGTGAGGGATCAGTTCTTCCCTTTGTGACCATTTGACTCGGAGACTCTCTTTGCTTTAACACTCAAACCCTCTGAATAGAAAACTTTTGACTTTAGTGTCTTTTTAGCAGTCACCTACAAATCGTTGGAATATTAAGGAATATGGGACAAATTTCAGGCTAGTCACCCCCAATAATAATTTTCTCATCTGTGATGTTCTTATACAGCTGGAAAAGTGGTTTGAGGGCAGCCTCTCCGTGGCCAGGCTTTTTCCTATGACAGATACTGAAGGAGGGAACTGGGCACCTAATGCCTGGACCTGTGCCAGTCTGCAGGATGCTAAACTCTGACTAATCGAGAAAACTCGATCAGAATGTTCTCAGATAGGTTGAAGGTGGAAGAAATCTGCACGTCTTTTTACTGTTCCCAGGGCTTCAAACAGTAAAAATGGATTTTACTGAAACACTACATGTGCTAAGAATAAGCTTTGGACATATGCCAATTATGAAAAATTAAAGCTCAAACAAGCATATTTTATGAGCACAGGGAGAATGTTGCTTACCAGAGTGATTTATAGACACTTCTTTTGCAGCAACACTTATTAGGGCTTGCCTTTAGTCCTGCTGCCCCGTGTTCCTGTAGCTACAGGTTGTCCTCTGGAAAGAGCAACTCCCTAATAGGGAAGCTTAAAGCAGGCACTGGAAGTCTTAAAACTTTTGGGGAAAATGAAAATCTGGATTCTAGCCCTAAACCCTTGTGTGCTGCATCAGGACCTATGTCAGAACAGATTCAAATGATGCAAAAGATTGGTTTGGGGTATCTTGGTCTATATGGGCAAAGGGATTGAAAACAGGACCTCTGTACGTGAGATTGTGGGGGGCGTTTAGGCCACTCGTGGAGTTTTGGGTCGCTTTTAGGCACTTGAAACTGCCAGGGGACACCAGACTCTAAAACAGCTTTCTCCAAAGCTGCTTCTGAACTGTAGGGCCAAAAAAAAAAAGTCGTTGTGGTATTAGGAGGAGGGCTCTAGCATAGTTAAAATAGAAGAGGCTGATCAAAATGTTGCTTCTCCTGTTAACTGCCCTCTCCAACTACTTCTTGGCCATGCTTGGGAAATTTGTTCAGTAATGATTCAGAAGAAGGAATACCACAAATGAATTGCTAAAGCCACTGTAAAATCACCCGCTGTATATTGCAGCATGAAACTGGGCATGAAAAAAGCTTGTGGTTACTCATTGAATAATTCTGATGAATGGTCTAAGGCTTGTTCATAAGCATTTAGTTGCAAGTACTTGGTGTTCCACATGTAACATTTTAATTGGATATATAGATGACATGATGAGTTTCACCTTGCTGACCATAACTCTTGAAATGAAATTCCTGGTGAAGGTGGCCGAGAGAGCCCCGGCGGCTCAGGGGAAGTGCAGGGTTTAACCTGGTTCGCAGGGGGTAATAATCATAGAAGGTGAGTAATACAATACTGGCAACACAAAGTGAGTTTCTTTTTAAGGGCATGAAATTCACTGCATCTTTTTGGCAGTGACCGTCTGCATTTAAGTAAATGGGTGATGCAGGGCTCTAATGCTTTTAAATGATAGCAGATCCTCTGATAAAAGACATAAGACTGCAGCTTATTTATTGTGATGAGACAGGAGTTAATAAGATTACTCCTACTCTTCAGTTACTTTTTCATCTTTTGCAGCCAAATGCTGGGGTTTTTGTTAGCAGGCAAAAGGAGGTCAGCTCATTTAAAGAGTGTTGATGCTGGAAATAAACATTTTTTTCCCTCTCAAGTGGAACTCTGAAACCCAGGCTCAATTGCCCAACTGCAAAACTCCAGAATTGCTTTTAGCACTGGAGTGCTGCATCCCCATAATAACCACTTACGTAAATTACAGAAAAACCAAACCCACCAACAATGAAACAAAACCAAAAGAAAGCAACTTAAAAAGAAGAAGAAGAAGAAAGAAGCAGCGTAACACAAACTTGCAGTAATCGTGGTCTTTGGCAGAGGGCTGTTCAGAAGTGTGATGTCTGAAGGCACGGCTCAAGCAAGAATTTGTGGTAGAAAATAAAGAGATAATTCCAGGACTACATTGTGCAAGGTGCTGTACAGCTGCCCAGGAAGCGCTGCACCAGGGTGGATGTCACAGGCTTTTCAGAGAGCCGATGGGGTTTTTGTGTGTGTGCAAGTAGTTATCTGCATTGGGGCTGAGCAAGCTTTTCTGGGAAAAGGAGCTAATCTGAGGAAAAGGTTGTGTGGTTTGCTGCTGTTTAAAAACCACAAACAAACATAAAACCCCCAAATAAATAAAAAAAAAGCCCACAAACAAACAAAACAAACACAAAAAAAACTTGCAGAGGGAAAGAGTTAAAGCCATCTGCCTGAAAGCATTGTGTAAAACATACACACAATGTCGGGGAAATAAGCCAATTATGTGTGCTTCACAGGAGGTGGGGGACTGACCTTTGTGTATAATTAGTTCTTTTATTTAAAGCAAAGATTTTGAATAGAATAACTAATTAGCTGTCATAAATGGCAAATTGAAGATTTTGGCCAGATTCCTTGGGGAGTGTGGGAGGACGTCCCTCCTTCCACCCTGCACTGTACGCTCTGCATCCCCTCAGTAGGGTTGGGTTTAGTTCTCTGCAGGGGAGATGAGGGGCGCAGGGGAGATGAGGGGCGCAGGGGAGATGAGGGGCACAGGGGAGATGAGGGGTGCAGGGGAGATGAGGGGTGCAGGGGAGATGAGGGGTGCATGGAGATGCGGGGTGCGGGGGCGATGAGGGGTGCAATGAGGGGGTGTGGTGGAGATGAGGGGTGCAGTCGTGGCACTTGTTGGAGCCCCCTGTAACAAAGGCATGAAATGCAGGTGGAGAAGAAACCCCTTCAGCTCCTGCTGCTTTCCCTCGGCACACGTGGGTGTAGTGGAGGGCTCGGGTCGGAGAGAGGGAGGCTGTGGGAAGTTGGAGGGGGGTCTGAAAAGTCCTTGTGATACCACCTGTGTTTTGTGCTCTGGACTTGACTGTCTAAAATCCAGGCAAGCTGCAAAGCCTTGAGGCATATATCATTAGCTGGCAGTCCCGCATTACTCTTTCAGACCAATTAACCTTTAGAGTTGCATTAAAGAAATTAGGTGGTGAACTTCTATGCTTTCAGAGGGGACCAGTAGCTCTCTTGCAGACCAGAGCACTGTGGAGCCGTGCGCCGTAGGACCATTGCAGATAACTGTTATTTAAAAGGTCTACCATTTATAAAAAGTTCCCAGGCTCTCTTGGAAATGAGGCTTTATGAACAGTGCCCTTAGAGGAACTGCAGCTGATTGCCATGTGAATAGAAGTATCGCTAAAATGGCTTAGAAAAATTTAGAGCCGTACTTAGTGGACACTTGTGTTATAAAGCCAGCTGAATAATTTTACAGAAAGACCCCGACCGAGAAGATACGGGCTGATTAAAGCTAGTTTGTCTGACTGTGAATAGAGGTAAAGTTTAGATTACCCACGACAATAACAGCCTCTTTAGACACAGCCATAAATTTCAGTATGTCCAGAGGTGGTGTCTATAATTTTTTAATGCGCATTGGAGCTCTGAGCACTCAGAACAGGTTTTGTTTTGTATTTACCAGCAGCAAGTCTATTAAGTTGTAAAGGGCAAAGACGGGAGTGTAGGTAGCCCAAAATAGAAAGGCTTCATCTACTGCTTCTAAGAAAAGATAGCGATGGATGGCTAGCGACAGGAGAGGAGAGCAACTTGATGGTACTTTCACTATTTGGTAATCAATCAGCATTTCCTTTGTGATCACAGATTTCAATGGATGAGTGTCTAGCAGTTAATTTTTCCACTTCTGCAGCGCTCCTTATTTTCTAACCCTCGCCCACAGAGCACACGTGGAACTTGTCAAAGGCGAGCCCTTTGTTGATAGCCCCATAGGTTATTCACCGTATGCCCCTGATCAAACTGAACTAGGTACCTTGGCATTTTTTGGTGATTACTTGGGGGGGAATGTCCATGGAGAAATGGAGCAGCACTGCAGTCTTGCAGCAGGGAAAAAGAAAGAGCAGCTCTCCCGGTGGATTCTGCCGTGCAAAGCCCAGACGGCTTGGGGTTTGCTGGGAGGGAGGCAGGAGGAAGAGAATGGGGTTTGTGTTGGCCGCGTGCTCTCTCTACAAGCCTCTGACCATGAAAGGGGTTAAGCTTCTGAGATGCTGCTCTCTTGTTGCTTGGAAATGACATGGCAAGCATTGGAGGAACCCTTGCTGATCAAGTTTGGCAGTTTTTGAAATTTTGTTTCACGCTTTGCCTGCTGTGTCAACTCGCCAGCTAATTGCAGCTGCAACTTTCTGTAGTGGCGTGTGCTTCGTGCAGACCGGTTGGTTGGGGTGTCGGAGGGAAGCCTCGCAGACCAAAATGTAATTTCAAAACACTGAACCTGACCAGCAGAGGCTGACCTTGCTCGTTATTATCTGAGTGGGAATAGCAGCTTTGAACATCATATGATCTCTGAAATGGTACCTTTTTTCATTAGAAAGCCCCCTGCTGAACACTGACCAAATATATAGCTTTTTTTCCTTGCTTAAGGTACTGTTTAAAAATATATATATCTGTTCCTTTGCTAGGTATTAAAAGAAAATCAAAGTGTTACATTCCCCTTATTCGCAGAAGCCTCTCGTAAGACAACGGTGCGCTTGCGGTGGCGGGGAGCCGAGGCGGCTGCAGCGTGAGCTGCCAGGGCCAGGGGTGGAACGAGAACCGTCCCTACAGCCAGCTCACGGCCCTCCGGGCCTGCTTGGCACCTCAGGAGACCCTCCTAACCTGACACCCTGCCCTTACAGATCAAGCCAGCCTCTCCTGATGGTGCAGCCAAGGTTTCATCCTTGCGCAGCTGCCCTTGCGCTTGAGCGTGCCGCTCCTGAGGTAGCCCCCTCGCTCTGGGCAGGGGCAGCTGGAGCGCTGAAAGGCCACTGCTTTCAGAAGTGCTCCAGAGCCTTGGGAAGTCCTGTGTGGCTCAAGACCTTACATCTCTGAATGGCAGAGATGATTTCAACCCCCACCCATGCCGGGCGGTTTAAGGGGATCTGGTTATCTAGAGTTTGCCTTTTGAAATCTGCAGCATCTCCAGATGCAGGATCCCCAAGCTGCCTAGATGAACCTTGCAAAGCAATCGTATGATGACCCCCCCTTGTAGGAGACCCTCGTCTGCCTCCAAGGGCACGCAGCCCGCGTGTAGAGAGCCTGATTTGGCGGGTGGGTGATGACTCACTGGTGTCTAGGGCTCCCACCTTAAAATATAATTTGCACACTTAGGTCTTAGTTTTCATAGGCGAGAACTATCTGCCTTTATCACCGATCCTGATCCTACCCAGTTTGCATATGCAAATTCACATTTGTCCCCTTCTCTGCCTCACAGTAAGGCAGTCGCCTCTCACCGACTGCTGTTTTCCTGGCATGGAGTTGGACAGAGCACGAGATGAAGGCTTTTAAGTTTTCTGAAAAAGAAATTGCTCCAGAAGTGAATTTTCTGAAATATATTCTGCAAAAGCAATATAATTCCTGAAATATACTCTGCTGTGCCCAGGCCCACGGGGCTGCTTTCCCTCATTCTCCTAAGGAGCTCTCACCAGGAGCACAGCACTTCGGTGGCAGGTCTGACCTCCAGCACCCACAGCACGTTACACATCTGACACTTCCCTGTCTCTTCCCTCTTTCCAAACGTGGGGGTGTTTTCTCTGGGGCTGTGTACACAGAGTTTCTCTCGGGAGCGCTACGGTCAAACTCAGATTTAAGTTTTCACTTAATTATTGCCCATTTATCAGCAGCATCAAAAGTTTGCTCATATCGACTTTGCAAGCAGTTTGCAGCGTGCCACCGTTAAGAGCAGGAGGACTCTTTAAGCCTTAAGAGTTTTTGAATGTTACTTGACCTGTCTCCGTGCTGCTGAGACCACTTTGATAACAAATGGATCGATACCTCGCTGTTTGTGTGGAGGTGTCTTAAGTGCTATTGTCGTCTGCTCGCAGCTCTGACAAAGCAATTATTGCTGTAGGAGTGGTGGGTTTTACATGTGCTGAGCATTAGGCACTGTCAGGTCACCCTGGCTTTTAAGGAAAGCAGCAAGTGTCGCTTACTCCAGTGGCACTGGCTAGGTCCTCTCTGGTTAAGGGACTGTTAATAATTCCATTATCAAGCTGTTACTTTCTGGGAGACCTGGTGCTTCTTACCGAGACGGTGGCTTAGCTTTGTGCAAGTGCATCTGACCAGTGGCACCTGGTGCTGTAGCCAGGGTGTCCCCCCAGTTAAGTCCATGGCGTGCTCATTTCAGGCCCAGCTTTGTCATTTTTAGAGATGGACACTAGTAAAAATAAAAATCCCTAATAAAAGTAAAATCAAGGCTCTAGAGAAGATGGGGTTCTAGCATCTCAGTGAGTTCATTTCTTCTTTCCCTATCTCCCGTCCACTTCCACCCTGACAGTACAATCCTTGTTTGTTTTTCCACCTTGCCTGTTGATTCCATAAAATCCTCTCCCCCCCTCGCTCTTAAACTGAGATGGGCGACAGGTCTCACATGGGTGCCGTGCTCACCGCGGGAGGCCCTGGCTGCTTGGAGGAGAGGAAAAAACCTGGTGACAGCAGTGTTGAGGAAGGTGGCCACAGCAAGTCTTCACCAGCCCAGTGACTTGAGTGTCCTGTCACCACCTCATACCCGGCTAGCTCATGCTTGTTTTGCAGTCCCTGTGGGGGTTTCCAGGGAGGAGAAAGCTCCTGGCTTTTCGCTGCCTTCTCCAGTGGTGTAAGAGGAGGAGGAAAGCTCTGCCTTGCACAGGGAGCATGGCTTCACTAGTGGCAGAGGGGCACCGGTTGGGTTACCCTCAGAAGTCCTCAAGGGCTTTTGAATAAGACTCATTTTAGAGCAGCCCCTGGGTTGCTTTTACATTTCACTGAAGCCTCTGTGACCCGCAGGGTTCACAAGAGAGGAAAAGCAGTGGTGGACTGCATCTTTTTATACCCACTTTCCTCCTTTCCCCATCAAGCTTGATCCAGCCAAGGTCTTGGTCTGGGGGTATGCACAGAGGTGGCCCTTCTGATCTTCATAATTGCCTGTGGCACATAATTAGCAACACAGGGGTACTGGTAATGAGGGAAAAAGCAAATGCTGAAATTGCAGGCGGTTTATTCTGCTGCAAGTTGTTAATTAGAAAAAGTCTGGTGCTTTGTGTCAGCCCTACCCTAAGGAAAAAAGGGCTGGATTCCTGCAAGTGTCGCACTCCCACTTAACCCGTGACAGCGTGAAGTTTAAATTCCTTTGACTATCAGCTTCTTGCAACGCGAACTCCTTGTAAGGAAACCAGCAGCGGTGTTTGCTCCCGGATCTGCCTGCGGCTCACGGTGCTGCCCCAATTGCAGGCGGCCTGGTGAAGCTGTTTGGATGTGTTCTAAAGGAAATGCTCTGTTTGCGCTGCAGGTGTGCCCATGTTATCTGTACAGCCCAAAGGGAAGCAGAAGGGCTGCGCCGGCTGCAACCGGAAGATCAAGGACCGGTACCTGCTGAAGGCTCTGGATAAGTATTGGCATGAAGACTGTCTAAAGTGTGCCTGCTGTGACTGTCGTCTTGGAGAGGTCGGATCAACTCTTTACACAAAAGCCAATCTCATCCTTTGCCGCAGAGATTACCTGAGGTAAATAGAGGAGCGTCCCGCGCGCTCTTCCCGGAGCCTCTCGGTGTGCTGCCAGCTGTTTGTCTTTCCACACCTCCTCTCTGAGAACATGTGCTTGTGCATGGTCAGCCCAGCCCGGAAGAGGCTGGAGTTTCTTCCTCTGTCTAAGCATGGCTTTTTGTCTGCGCTTAATGTATTTTGTGGTCAGGGAGGGGGGATCCCATTTTTCGGTCAAGGTGGAAGGAGGAGGGCGCGACTTGACTCGTTATTATGTTGAACCAACAAAAACAAACAGCGCTTGCCGAGACAAGGGCTGTGAATTCTTCTTGCGTGTCTTTGATGCATTTTGACTGAAATCTGACCAAAACTTTAACTTTCTTTTTCAGTGATAGCTTTTAGCTAGACTTCTAGTGCTTACGCTGAGTACAGTTCCTCCCAAGAGATTCTTGTCTCTTCCCTAAGTAAACAGAGCAAAACACTCCGAAATTACAGATCAACTTTAAAAAAATGGCTTCTCCATGAGGAAGTCTGCAGAGACCATCCCTAGCTCTGAGTTAAACCAACCTGTCAGCACGCGTGTCTGCAGTACATAACAACACAGGGGATTTTTTTTTTGCCTGGTGCGTACGGAGGTTTTGTGCCAAATACTTTTTATAAGCACAGATGACTTTTAATAAAACAGTAGGCCTAATGCAAACATTCTTATGAGGGTCACGCAGCAAAAAACTCTTGAGTTTTGTGTTGTTTTTCCTTCAGAAGAATATACGTGATCTACAGCTGAAGTGTGTGTGGGGGGGTTTCTTTTTGCTTTTTTTATTTTTTTCTAAAGCACTGGTAGCATTTCCTATGCAACTTCAACCAGCAAACACACCTGAAGCAAACTAAAACTAATGGGCTGTTTTTCAGACAGGGAGGTAAAATGCCATCTAACCCCGTGGTGTCCAGAGGCTGGCTCAGTTTGTCTCAGTGATCAGATGCTTCACGTGTTTCAACAGAAACCAGGTTCCTGAAAATCTCCAATAAATATTTTCTTAGTCAGTTTGAACAAACAAATTTCTCCTTCTAAAGACGAGAGATTAAGTCCTGAGCCAAATCGAAGGAATAGGTCTGTTAGGTGGCATAGGGAGCTGCCACCTTGCCTTTCAGCTGGCCAGCATACCAGAGCATCCTGCCCACACAGGGACTGCTACTCCTGTTGGAGCTGAAACTCTGCAGGGCACACGTGAAGCAGCTCAGCTGAAATTCTGCCAAACAGGCAGCAGTCGCAGGCCCATGCTAGGTTCAGTGGGATGTGTCCCCAAAACGTAAGTGAGGAGGAGCTTGGGTAAGGGTGGAACACAGAAAAGAGAGAATAAACAGCCTTTGGAAAGGTGGAAAAGGGGACAGTGAGGGACAAGTTCACTATCGTTGCTGTCATGAAATAATTTTTGTACCTTGCTTAAGCCTGAGTATTTTCTAATGCCACGAGCGCTTGCTCTGGGAGGATCCTTAATCCTGCCTATGCTAAGCTGAAAAAAAAATGAGCTCCAGAAGGTTCTTCAGCACAGAAATTTCTACCCCCAAATTAGCATTTTGGTTCTTTGCTGACTCTCCTTCAGTTCAGTTGTGCTCTTTCCATGTTGTAGGCATAATTCTGATGTGTCAGTGAAGAATACAACAGCTCTTGATTTTCCCTTGTTGAGGACTGCGTAATTTCTTTCATCGCACTGTCACAACTGGGTCTTGCTACATATTAATGACAAGGACCCCCAAAAACTCAGGAGAACAGTTTCCAGGACTAGTCTTCCTTCCAGCAGACATCGACCGCGTTAGTTTCTGGAGTACTTCTTTATGTTGCTTATCTTTTCTTTATCTTGTTTGCACCCAGCTTGCCAAGCAATCCAGGTGTCTCCATCAGTCATCCTGCTCTTCATTTTTTATCACTCTAACTTTGTCATTTGTGCGGTTGATAAAACCGTCTTGTGTTTGTGCTGGTTGCTTCGTTGCTGTTTGCTGTTTGGGTTTTTTTAATCTGACCTGAAGGATAGGTATTCAATGTTAGGCTACACATTACAGACCTCGACTGCAAATACTCAGCTGGGTGGTGATTCCCATTTACATTTGCTTTTAGAGACCTATGAGCTACCCCGTGCTTTGTCCATTTAATGAGCGTTGTATTGATTTTGGTTTGTTCTAGTTTCATAACAAAATAATGCGCGGCATCAACTCGGACACGTTAAAGTGCCAAAGGAGAGCAGTACTGATGCTGTTAAACTTAGAAGGGCCTTTTTATTACTGTGGTTGTAGAGCATTTCTTTCTTTCTTTCCTTGGTTTATCCTGAGAATGCTGCTTTGAGGTGGAAAAGCTTAATCTGTGATATTCTCCCTGGCCCCAGATGGCACGACTTTCTGGGGCAGACCAGAAGCCAGGAGTTGCAGACCCCAGGAAATGGCCCACATCCCATCTTTGAGGAGAGGGGGCAATTCATGACATGCAACGTGGAAGGCAACAGCTGGGGCTGGCGTTTGACCATGCCCGTGCAGCTTCTGTCACAGCAGCAGTTATGTGTGCTCTCTGAAACCTTGTTCTGTGCCTGGAAAAGGTTTCATAGCCCCTCTGCCTCTACTTGTTGGGTTAGGACAATGCCCAGCCCACCAAGTCTGGTGCTCTCTGTGCAGCTAAACTGGGGAGGGAGGGCTTCTGAGCCCTTGACTTCAGATGTTTTTCCCCTTCTCAGAATTTAGCCCATTCGAGTGGCTTTGACCACTAGAACTATGTCTTACTTGGGTTTTTCTGGGGAAGAACAATGTAATTTCCATATCCTAGGAAATTGGTCCAAGCCTCTGGTACAAGAGTAACATTATTTCTGTAGCACAGTTCTTAAGCAGGGCTCAGCTGTTCAGCCAGATTTACAGCTGTGATGTTTCCTGTTCTCACTAATATGTAAATTTAGATTTATGATATTTATTTTTTGGGAGGGGAGCCGGGTCTGCTGAACTCCTGGGTTCTGTTCTCCTGATGCTAAGGAACCTTTCCAGGGCCCTAGGATAGGAATAAGGGCGTTGCTACGCAGCCTCATAGTTTATGAAAGTATAAAGTAACTTTTTTTTTTTTTTTACTTTAAAACATCTCTTGTTGCCTTCTACACATTATATTTCTTTCTCTCTCAATTTCAACTATTAGTTCTATTAATAGAAGGAACTAAAGTTGCCATCACTGTCTTCTCTACTGTCTGTTCAGTCCTGGTAATTTGAATTTTTCTTCCTGGAGAATTACCCATTCCCATCAATATATAATTCCCTTCACTTTAATAGTTTTAAAGCCTCTATCCACATCTTTTTGTTCCTCATTAAATAACTCACAGTATTTGTTCTACTAGTCAAATTTTAGCAGAATTCATTCTTCTAAATAAGTTCTCGTACTTCACACTGTACTTGCACCATGAAGGGTATACTTCATCTGGAGGATGGTCAAAGGAGTTTCTTGTTGGCCGCTTCCTGTATATACCTTTGAATAAAAGCAGGGTGAATATTGCATTGATATTTAGTAGGTCAACCATCATGTGAAAGATAAAAATCTAGGCTGATTCTGCACCTGTACATGTAAATATAGGCATGTTTTATATCTGAAGCCCCAAAGGAATGTTGCTCTGTAATGACCAGGAGAAGAAAGAAGGCATTTCATCGTCTCTTTATAGACTAATGCTTCTTTGCGTTTGCCTGTGAGCCGGCGGTGTCGTTTAGGAACGCACGGTTCGTTACCTGGGGAGATGAGCTTTCCCCTGCCCTTGCGTGGTGCCCAGCCCCGTGCCCACAGCAGCTCTGCTCCTGCTGGGGCTGCGCAGACCCAGCCAGTGACACCCAGCCCCAGGCTCCCACTCGCCTCAGCCCCACTGCTGCTGAGGGGCAACGTAGAGGTTCTTACCTGTAGACAGCAAGGGCTCCTGGAGTACGGCTCAGCAATTCAGCCGACGTGGTGGTTAATGCTCGTGCCACCCCTCCTGGGGCAGGTGGCGCTGGGCTGTGGCCCCTGCGGGGACTGGGGACAGGGCTGAACCTCCTGGCGTGGGGCAGAGCGCTGGGCTGCGCTGCCGCCCGCCCTGCTCCTCACTGGGGTTTGGAAGAAATCTTGCAGATAGATTTCAGGAGCTGCTAGCAGACCGGAGCCCGATCGTTCGTTTCAAAAGATAAACTGTCGTCATTGCTTGTGAAGGAACATTTGTTAACCTTCACATTTCATAAAACACTTTCTTGCTCATTTTTTAATCATGAAAGATGAAATTGGATCTGGAGTTGTTATCCTTGCGGTATCACCTCAGTCTCCAGCTGTGTCTAGATGTATCCTTCGATACATTTCGTCTGAGCAAATAGATTTACCGTTTGTTTTGTAATCACAGCTCCAGCGTTCCTACCTCTAATTATTTTTGATAAGCAAAAGCTATTGAAGGAAGTGCTTCTGGGCCAGCGAAGCTTAGCACACTGCGCGGATGGCTCCTCACAGCCCCCAGCAGCAATGTCTGGTTGTTCCTAGGCGTAATTAAACATTCACCAAGCTCTGGTTCACCGGGACGGTTTGGGTGTTGCATCAGGATTTCCCAGGAGGAAACGACAACTTAAATTTCACTGAGAAGTGCTGCTGAAGAAGGTGATTTTTCCTTTCTACTCGGCGTGGTGCCTTCACACGGGCACTGGGAGTCAGGCTCACTTTGACAGGAGCAGAACTGCCGCTTCTGCGTGTTTGATACGCTGGTGTTGGGAAAGTTTTTCATTTAAACTGATTAGGACCTTAATTAGACTCCACAGAAAGCTCAAAACCTGCATTTAAAAAAATGATGGCAAATGAGTAAGAGAGAAGGGAAGCCCTGATGCTGTTCTCAGTGGATTTAATGGAAATTCTGTTAGTGAATCGCTTTGGGAGCCCTTTAGGTGAAGCGTTTTCTATCTGGCAAATGTGCAGCGTTTACTTTTGTGGTGGGATGGGAAAAGCGATCTCGGACAAACGTGGTTGCGCTGCCGTCTGGCCCAGAAGGGTGCAAGCAAGTCCCCTCCTTCTGGTGGGCTTCCTCAAGCCTGCAGCGAAGGCCCTAAGCCAAACCATCATACCATGGTTGGACGTGTAAGCACGAGTCTTTAGGAACCGAGAAGTGCGTGCCACAGCCAGCAGAATTTAAGTTCATCTACCAGAGACATCACCAGTGCCCTGAATTGTAGCTTCAGGCTGCAGAAGCTGCAGCCCCCTTGAAGCAGGAAGGAGAGCCTTTGGGTTTTCCTCCCCAGCAGAGGATGGCAGGCTGCGCGCGTGCACCCAGAGCAAGCCCTGCCTGCTCTTCAAGGGACGCCTCTGCGTGGGGAGGAGAGGAATAAATGCAGTGAGGCTGAACAAATGGTGTCTGCGCAGAGCCTAAAAACGTTGCTGAAGTGAAGTGCTGTTCTTGCATCGCAACGGGGAGCGTCTTGCCTGCCATGTAGGATACCCTCACTTCTACACTTGGTATCTGTACAGATTAAGGAGGATTAATTAGGCTCAAAATACAATGTGTCTTGGCAACATTGCTGTGCTTTGTGAAACTAAAGCACGGACTTTTTTCTTCCATAGTAGGTGGTGCAGGAGTTTCTTACAGTCCATGCCTTTCGGGATAAACAAGCAATGCTTGGTTTGTTCACTTGCTTTTTTCCTCCATTTTTTTTTTTTAATTTGAATTCCTTCTCCCCAACCTCCCAGTGAGGAGGGAAGTGTATGAGGAGTAGTTCTGTGTGGTTGTGGTATACTAGCACCCTTCTAGCACTTCCAACCTTGCGGTTTTCCAGTAGCTGTTTTTTAAGGTCCCCTGTGAGAAGGTTGTTGCACGTGTGTTCAGCCAAGATGGGGTTTAAGGTCAGCAGCTTCAGTTACACTGTAAGAGAGGCTGGGGCAGGGCAGCAGGACTTGGACTTCTCCTACCTGTTCAGAGTCCCAGCCCCACGGTAAATACAGAGCAAGAGACCAAGGGAGTAAAAATGGGTGAACACCCAGATGCATTCTTCAGCTGAAAACAGATGCCATTGAGCAGCCCTGGCGTTTATGCCCAGTAATCTCTGTACTAGTGCGGCCACTCAACCAGAGGGCTTTTTGTACCTCCCTAGTCCAGCCCCTCCTGCTGTGCTGCCCATGAATGGCAAACCCTTTGGCACACGAGATGTAAATTCTTTGGGATTGAACTTGAAGCCTTCGTCAGAGGATAGCTTGACCAACCTCATTAGTATCAAAATGCATATCCTTCCCTTCAGCT
>JANHFX010023531.1:0-28931 GCA_027560015.1 Chloroceryle amazona | reverse complement strand
GGCGCAGGGCCAGGCGGCGGTGCCTGGCGAGGTGGTGGGGCTCCCGCCGCGCAGGGCGGGCTGCGGCGGGGCAGTGAAGCCATCCCCGGCGGGGCAGGAGCCTCTGGCGAGGGTCCCGCCGCTGGGCTCTGCAGCCCTCCCGCTCCCCTTTGTCCCGGCGCTGGCGGGGGGGGAGGAGGAGGATGAGGAAGGCGCCCTCCTCGCCGCCGAGAGCTGGCCTCCAGCAGGAGGAATGCGCCTGGGGTCGTTTCCCCCCCCGCCTTAGGCCCGCCACTGCCGTACTCTTTGTCTGGGGGGCGCCGGGAAGGGGCCGCGCTCGGCGGTTCTCGCAGCATCGCTGCTGGGAGCGGGGCGAGCAGCCTTCTCCGGCGGCGGCGTGGCCTAAAACGGCGCGTACCGCCTGGGAGTGTGCCCGCCGTCCCCTCTCGGCGGGGTGAAGGCGGCCCCCGGCGTGGAACCGGCAGTTAGCTCCAGGATGGACGCACGTGGGGGTGTGCAGGTAGCCCGCAACAACTTACTTGTCTTGAGGTAAAGCTAGCTTTCGAAAGTCTCGCCTGCCCTTGCTTCAAGATCATTGTTGTCTCCGTCCCCTATTTTCTGTTCATTTCTAAACATGTCTCTTCTGCGTATGGATCCCTTATTCCAGCATAAGAACGAAAAAGTGTGTCTAACCTGCAAGCACAGTAGCCTTAAATACCTACGTTAATACAACACAGATCTGAGGAGATGTTTTTCTTAACGTGTCTAATGTAGTAGTTTTCTAGAGCAAAACAATGAACTAAAGCTATGCACTGTTTTTCCCTCCTGAAGTTAAGAAATACAGGAGCTTAAAATGCCTACATCATGTGCAGACGTCATGTGTTATCTGTGTGCTTTTTTTTGAATGCACAAATTAAATTTGCTCTTAAATAAATATATGTTAGTGTACCATTCCCCAAAGGGTGAAACATTATCTATTAAGAACATTTATCTACTAAGAACTGCACAAGACAGTGCAAAGACAGTGGCAAAGCTGATAAATCAAAAACTTGAACTTCAGAGACTTTCATTTTGAAGTAAACAAACATATTAGATAGCTGGTTTTGAAAATTAATTACTTTTTACCGTGTATCTTTTCTTCACTTATTTATTTAAATAATAAAATCTGATGTGGTGCCGTGGTGTGGTTGCCTCACTTTGTGGGTATAGAGCACAGTGACTCAGTTTGTCCTTTACAACTTTGTTCTTGAAACTTGAAGGGCATCTAGGCGGGCATGTATGTTCAATGCTACAAAGTGGAGAGACAGACTCAATTTTTGTGTGCATGTGTTTTAATGTATTTGTTACTTTTGAATCAGCTGGCTAAAGGATCAAGAAAAGGGAAAAATTGTGACATCTTGGGCTTGAGTTTCATGGCCATTTCTGCTATTTCTAACAGCTTGTTGCTCTTGCTGAAGGAAGGAGTTTTTCTTCCTTTCTTCCCTTTCCTGTTGATGACTGTGCTGTTTGAGTCTCCTCCCATGCACTGACTTTGGCACTTGAGCACTTCTGTAAGTTGATTTAACAAACCAAAATGGCAGGAAACTATTTCTTATTAGCTTTGCTCTCTACCATTTTAGTAAATAAAACTGAATTTAATTGGCTTAGAGGACCCAGATGGAAAGAGGAGCCATGGGCTGGGTAAGCACATAGAACAGTTTCTTAGAATGAGAGGGGAAAATAGTATTTAAATGGTACTGAACTATTTAGTCATCTTGCTATGTGTGCAAGCATAATGTAGATGGTTTTGTCACTGTGGTAAATTAGTGTCAGGCTCTTGTGCTTTTCATAGGAATACAAGTCTGTAAAGAAAGACTAACACCCTTGGTCTGCCCCATGTTAGTACCAGCTTTCTTTAATTGGACCTTATTTCATTCTTAAATTCCTATTTATTCTAGGATGGTTCTTGCTATTCATCATGCCAGAGAGTTGCTAAAATGCATGTGGATGAGATCAAGTGTTTCTAGCATGTTCTTTTGAAAAATTCACTATTTTCTTGGAGGACTTGGGAAGTTTTATGAGGTCTAAGATGTCTTAGAAAATTGTGTTGTATTTGCAGAGAAACTGGGAGCTCTAGTGTGACTTTCACATCGTGGTTCCTTGTTCTGTTTAGATGCAGGTTATGAAAATGGTCCTGTCCCAGAACTGAGCACTGCTTGTCATTTTTACAATGCCTGTAAAGGCATCACAGGAAGTTGTACTCTGAAATCTATGGCCATACCTTCTTGTCTCCTGGGTAGCAGGTGGGCTGATAACTTCAGTCATTTACTTTAGTAGTAGGCTGGAGGTATCTGAGTGCCTGCTTGGGTACAATCAGCCAGATAAGTGTGTCAGGAAGTAAGCTGTATTAGGGCTCTGCTTCTAAGTACTATGCTCCTAAATATTTTATTTTGGGTTTAGAGACTGCTGAAAGGACTGTTGTGCTCAGTGAAGACTATGGGATTTTCAGGAGACAGATTCGCATTTATCATAAGCAGTGTTAATGGTTCCAAAACCAACTATTTGAAGAAACCAAACTAAAATTAAAATACATCCAGGGGCTGCATGTATGTAGTTGCTAATGCAGCTGCAGGTAAGATATTTTTTCACCGGGCACTGCTAGTCCAGAGGGTTTAGATGTAGTTAATGCAAACATGTCTTGTATGACAGTCTTAAGTATATACTTCTTCCACTGTTACGTTTGAATTAGCCTTCATTTACCTCTAGGAGATATCTGGTAAAAATGGTACTTTTGATAAAACAGATGTATTGGTAGGACTTTTGCACTTAAACCTGTATCTGGTGTTCAGTGGCTTACAGAGCAAAGTCTGTTTACCTGCTATCACATAAATCATAGTCCAGACAGTAAAATAGAGCAGGAATTGGTTTAAGATTCAGGAGTAGTTGCCAGAAGAAAACTGCTTTTCTGTTTTTTGATTGACATAGTTTTCTCTTGGTAAGCTACTAGCCTTGCTGTCATCAAACCTGGCAATTTTTAGAAGTACCCATTGTTTTTTTTATTAGTTACATGAGTAATGGAAAGTTAAAGGAAAAAAATTCTCATTCTTACTAAGGGACCTCCTACCATTGCAGAGTACAAACAAATCAGGGAATTTAATTACCAGAGGTTCATTTGCTAGTAGATATGGGAAAGGCAATTAATGCAAGGAAGTAATCTTAGATAATTATTTTATCAAAACAAATACAGTACGTGTCTCTTAGGTTAACAGCGCTCCCTCCACCCAGTCTGTTAGTGTATGCAGTATAGCAAAAAAGTGTAATGTCTGCACTACGATATTCTGTTCTCATTTCATTAGCAAATTTTTGGTTACTTCCTGTCCTTCCTTTTGGAGGTAGCTGATTTATTCAGAGCATGTAATTCACACAGGTGAATAAGATTTGTCTTCAAATTATTTTTAAGCCATGTTCCTATGCTAAAGAATCCAATTTGCCTGCTTTTTCAGTTCTGTTGTACGTCTTGTTACTACTTCAGAACAGAATTACAACTCCTTACCGAATCTTCTCAGCAGATCTCAGTATGGTCTGCCTGCGACTGTTACTGCTCTGCCTGCTGTGGGGTCACACGATTCCTACTCCTGAACTGCTAATGCTTCGTAATTACAATGTGTGGATTCTTCATGCTCCCTTTTCCTCTTCCTCCCCCCAAACACCAGTGTGTATAGTGACGCCACCACTGATCACTTGATATGTGGCAATTCCAGTGCAGCTGTTCCTAGAGAGGTTTTCAGTGTGTAAATTCTTGGGCTTAAGCAGTTACTGTCTATCAGCTGATAACTGCCCACAGAAATCCTCAGACTGATGCTACCTAATACCTCCGTAACACTAGTCTGTATATAGCCACTTTGGTTTTAAAAACTGAACTATTCTTTTATTCCGGTCACCAAGCCCACTTTTTTCTTTTTCTAAACATTCTTGTTTGAGAAGGTGATTTAGTGTAGAGCCTTTGCAGCCATGCAGAATTAGGAATAGCAGAATTAGTAGCTCTAGCTATTGGTGCTTTTTTAGCTGCACAGGCATTTGGTATATGATGTCTCGAGCTCTCAATTTATTTTTTTTTCAGTGCTGGGTGCACTTTTGGACCTTGTAGTGGTTGGCAGCATGCCAATAATGTGCTCTGGTGAGGAAAGACAGGTCAGTAAAATGAGTTTTTTGGCCTGCCCCATCAGTGAGTCATATGCTTTACAAATCTGCTCTAGAGCATCGCTGACAGGTGATCTCTTGTTATTGTGAACAATCACGTCTAAATTATTTCAAACAGAAGAACGGCTGAAATCTGATTTTCCAGTTCATAAAGTTTGTACAGTTAACAAAGTAGATCTTAATAGCTCTAAAGAGCAAATTACACCTTGATCTACTGGCTGCTTCTTGTTCTTTCAATCTGACTACAAAAGCTTACTGTGTTTGGTTGGTTAAGATGCTGTACTCTAACAGCCTGTTAAGATTTCAAAAACATTTTTTATTTCTACTGTACTACCTCATTCATGTGGAAGATGTTTTCTGCAACTTTTTGGTTTCCATGTCCTTTCTTAAATATTCCTGTGAAATGTAGCAAATATCAGTGGAGTTTTGTTCACTGAACCAACTTAGTTCTCAACATTTCAACATTTTGCTTGGTCATTGCCTGCCTGCCTTACTTGATTTCTTTTATCTCTTGGGCATAGACTAGATTGGTTTGTATTCTGGGTGTAACAGTAAATCTTGTTCCCCAACTTATGTATCTGTAGGCATTAGAGCTGTGTAAGTTTTTGCGCATCAGGTGAAACTAAGCAAAAAACAGATCTAAAAAGTCTTTCTAAATACTGTTTTTCAATAGCAGTTTCTCAGAGAACATTGTGTCAGTATAGAGGAAATGTGTGGAGTTTCTGGTATTAGTACAAACATAGAATTGTTCTGGTTGCAAGAGACCTGGTAATCACTAAACCATGTCCCTAAGCACCACATCTGCACCTCTTTTAAATGCTTACGAGGACGATGACTCCAGCTATTAGACATAAGAAAGTTAGTTTTATTTGTTTAGGAGAAAACAGGTGAACGTGTGAAACAGATGTACTTGTTCTGTCATCATGTTGCCTCAAACACCACTCTTGATCTTGTTCTGATGCAACAATTGTACTATACATTCACAAATTTCTCAAGTCTAACCAAAGTTTTAGAAACTTAAAAGTGTGTAACATGATGGGTCCAGAAACAGAAATGCATTGACAAGGAAGAAAATTGCTAGCTGCTGGATATTGTTTGTATTGAAATCCAGGAGTAGTTTATACAGTACAGTTTGGTAGCTGATAATTCACTGATGGTGGAGGGAGGAGGAAGCAAGAAATGAATCACAAAATCTGGGATGTGAGAGAATGAATTAGCTATCAAAACCTTAGTTTTGTAAATTTTTTTAAAGGGGAATGCCTTTCAATCTAAAGTTCAAAATAGATTTTTGGCCATATGTATTGAAGTGAGAAGAAAACAGCCTAGTAATTGCAAAACTATATCTGGTTACAGTGCAACACAAGGGTTCAGATATGTCTCTGATCAACTTTTTAAAGGTGTGTTCAGCATTCCCCAAATCTGACTGTGGAAAGAAGGAGCATTTCTTAAATTTATTCTAAAGAATGGTACTATCCCAGCTTTCTTGATGCTTCTGTGACCTCTTATCTAAGAGTTAAATGATCATGTTTACAACCATATGATGCCAAAGCAACATTGATTTGCTTCTTGCCCAGCTTCGCAGTCACTTGTATAGATAGCTCACAAACAACAGTGGTTGCCCTGAGCTAAAAATGAATTCTGGAATGTGGTAGCAGTAAAAGTAAACTGTAGAAAAAATTATGCACGCACACATCCGATGGGTAGAGTTGAAAGGAGTGTATGGCTTCTTCCAGAACATTGCATGAGATAACATCTCTTTAAACTAGACAACTAATTTCAATTCTAGAGGAGATAATTTGAAAGACTTCTTTGCTCTACCCTGAGGCATCATATTTTTGAGATAGACAACTTGGCATGATTACATTGTAAGAAAAGGCAGTGATTGTCATAGTAGACTTTTTCGGTAGATCTCTTAAATGCATGCCTTGGTATTTCAGAGCTGCTTTAAATATGTTTGTATTTACTATCAGTACAGAGAGCCATTCCCAGCATGCTTTTAATAGTAATTTCAGTGTGCTTTTCTAAGAAATCTTTTTTCCCCTCTATGCACCTCCACTGTTAAACTTGCAGTAAAGTAGACCAGTCTCAGTGGTTACAAGAGTACTGCTGTAGGTGAGGCATCAGGGTTTGAACTGCACTCATGTCTTGATGTGTTCAAAACTCATTTACCAGTTCTGGTTGTTACGCTGATGTCTAACCTGCCCTTTACTGATGAACTTATGCTCTGAAAATAAATTGCATATTTTCAATTTAAGTTGATCTAAAATGGAGGAAGATATGCTGTTCTTCCTCCATCTTAGTTCAAATGCATTATATTTTTTTATGTGTTTAAGTTTTTTAGTTGCATGTTCTACATACGTGTGTATGGATGCCTCATATTTACGCGTGAGGCTTTCTTGGCTATCACGCATTGGTACACATCTACTCTTGTTGTTTGTGCTCTACATAAAGGTATTAAGGTTGGGATGTTATGTGTGGTGTGGGCTTTTCTTTTTAGTTGTTTATTTTTTAAATGTACTTTAATTATGTATTTAACTAGTAGTATTTTTGCTTTCAGTTTATGAACAAGCCACTCTGGTTTCCTTTTGGTTTTGCTTATTATCCAGGTTGGTACATTAATGTTTCCTATTAGACTATTTACGCCTTTTTCAAAAGAAGGAAGGGAAAACTCCAAAGTTTGAAGACCTTAAGATTAAGAGTGAGGGTCTTTCAGTAAATGATGGATTTATTAAGTGCATGCATTATTCTTGGCAGAGTCCCATGTGCTAGGAAAATTCAAGAACTGCAAATCCTTTTCCCTTAAATTGGAAGGATAAGCAATCAAGTAATTTTCATACTTTTCAGATAAATCATTGAGATTAGTTGCAAACCCAGGAGCATGGAACTTTCTGAGCAAACTCACCACAGGAAAAAGTTCTAGTTCAGAATTACTCTCTAAGCATTTGAGTGTGGCTTTGTATCATTTTTCAGAGTAGTTCTGGAAAATGAGATTCCATGCTTCCTCAGTTGTTGGCCTCCGTTTCAGGTGAGCTGTTAAATTTGCATGCATTGCATAAAAAAAACCGCATACTGGAGCTTGTAACTCCTAGTTTGATTTTTGATTTTTTAAATTTCTTTTTATGTCCTCAGTAAACATTTATTTGGCTTTCCATAAATATACCTCAACAATATTAAGTATTTTCTTACAAAGCATTCTGGTTGTACCTTCTTATTTAGCCAGACCCAAAACAAAACCCCAGGTGGTGTTTTTTTCAGCCTCAGTGTTCTGTTAGTTGAGTTTTGGTAGTGGCTGGTTAAGGACTGTAAACCTGAAGTCCTACCTGATAAACTTTATTGTGCTATTTTAATTCAGCAAGAAAATACTGGTTTTGTCTAAAACAAGCATCTCTCTTTAACACTGCCAGTAAAGGTCACAATGCAGAAAGGTTGCTGAAGTAATCATAAGTTATACGTTCTGAAGGCAGGTATAAGTCATCATTACTGTTTTGTCAAATTAACTTGATAAAATTATCAAGACTCTACCATAACTCCAAAAAAATTTTGGTTCTTATTTGTCCAGTGAATCAGCTTAATGCATGAATGTTCCTAATGGGCTTTTGACTAGTACAACAATGCAATTCTGGCAGAAAAAAAAATGCTGTTAATTATTATTATGAATGCTCCTCCATGCTTTATACATGATTTGCAAGCTGTTCTGCATAGAATGTAACAAGCTAAAAAGTTTTTGTGCTGTGGGAAGATTCAAAGTGTGAAGACTTGCCTTGCTTCAAGGTTGCTCATACATTCTTTTAAGGTTACCACTGTGGGTCCAGAATATATGTTTTTAAGAATTATACTTCTAAAAATTGTTTGTCTTCAGACCTATAAAGTAAAAAAAATAAATCTTAAAACTGTAGTCAGGTGCTTGCATTAATATTGTTGTTAATTCTGTTTTTTTACCCAAAGTACTTAAGATACTTAAAACCTATTAGGATGCAAGAGAAAATAAGCCATCTCACACAGATGAGGGAAGTGCTGGAATGATTTACGTTAAAATTACCATTGATGTCCTATTAGAAATACCATTCAGTCTATATGTTTAAAATGTAATCCTCTTTGATAGAACTGATTAGTCTTCAGCATGTTTTCCAGTGATGCTGTGTAGGCCATGGTGCAGTATGGTGGTAGCTGGTGTGTTGGTGTCACGTGCATGAGTGTATTGTTTGTGGTAAGTATTGCTTTCCAGTGCTTTGATAGTGGGTTTTGGCTAGCAGGAGTCACTTGCTTGATTTATTGAAATTTGAAGCTTGTTTCCAGTAAAATGTCAGCTAGCAGATAATGACTTTTTGCCTTCCAAATTAGTATTTTCAGGCACTCAAAACCCTTGCAAAAAGGGTGTTTCCTAAGAAAGTTTATCAGATGGCCTCCAGATGTGCAATACTTGCCTTTGAGATTTTATAACCTCTCTGTGCAGTGTAATTGATTCTTCTGTTCACATTTGCCAGGACGGGTATGCTTTAGAATAACATCTTGTTTTGTGTAGTACTGACCAGCCTACTGAAATTGAATAGTTGGGTGCAGATTCTTGGGTGTGGTGCTTAGAGTGAAGGATTTTTAGGCTACTTAATCTTTTTTAGTGAGCTGAAGAAAAAACTTTTTTTTGTTGTTTTCTTTAAAAAATAATACCTCTAAGCAGTTAAACACTTTTAAAGGAATATTTCAAACATGGTATTTCATAAGGAATGTTTTTTGGAATAAGGCTTCTAGAAAACGGGTAAATACTGGGTTTTGTTACTAGGGTTGCTGTCATT
Organism: Chloroceryle amazona; assembly: GCA_027560015.1. NCBI lineage: Eukaryota > Metazoa > Chordata > Aves > Coraciiformes > Cerylidae > Chloroceryle > Chloroceryle amazona. Next base: position 19,983 of record JANHFX010023531.1, on the reverse strand, counting down.
CTAACAGTACTTGGGTGATAATTTGTCTATTAGTATTCACCTTTCTGTCAGAGTCCTGTATATTTAGCTGTTCTGCATGTTGAATAGCTTGGATGTTTCAAGGTTACCAGCTAGTGGTCAGGCATCATAATGCTTTTTCAAGGAAGTCATCTAATAATACTGCACCAGTAAAACTGGATTCATGCTTATTTAAAAAGCTTTTGCATTTATTTATCTTACAACAACAGGTTTTGCTTAAAATATTATAGATGGGATAATGATCTTGTGCCTGATTTTACTTCCACTGTTCCACCTAATAACTTAAAATAGTTGTTCATTATGACTTTCACACTATGTCTCCAAATAAATAAAAATATTTTTTTTCATTCCAATCCAGCTGACACCCTTTTGTGTTGGATATGTGCAGAAGTTTAAAAAAAACACCAACACAACAAACTGATAACCAAACAAATCCCTGAGAAACAAACCAATGACTCTTTAGATAAAGAGTACTAGGAAACTTTCGTGGCTGAGGTGTTTGGTTTGGTTTATTTATTCTTGCATCAAGGCTATGATTAAAACAGCTCTTTCTAAGACGGCCAATTTTGCAATTCCATGAATCGTTTGAACTGATATTGTAGGGCGGGGATGGAAAAAAAGGTGTTTGGTTCTCCCTTCACTTTGAGCAAGCTTGTGTTTTTCCTTGTTATCAGCACAAATGTGCAGTGTCACTTAACTCTTTCAGCATTGCTGGCAGCAGTGTAGGCAGCAATTCTGATCTGAAAAATGGAGACTGGGTCCAACCGTGAAACCAACCAGGATAACTTTGTGCTGCTTTCAAAGTCTTGAGCAACAACAGTGAGCCTAGGTATTGACTACCAGGCAAAGTCAAAAGTTAAGGAAGGACAGTGTTGTATTTGTATTACTTTGTATGACAAAGTCCATGCTCCTGTCAGTAGAAAAGTTGGGGATATTCAGTTAGAGACACTTTTTAACATCAATTTGGTAAAGCTGTGAGCTGCTGAAAGGGCCGATCCCTTGGTCACCAAAGAATCCTTAGGGAGAGGAGAGAGATCAGTTCCAAATACTCTGTTGAAAGATAAGGGGAGGAAAAGTAATGCAAGGAGAGGAGAAAGTACAAACAAACTGAATGCTTTTAACTTTTTAAAATATACTTCAAATAAAGCAGTAAGAAAATTGCAGACTTCTGAAAATCCAATTTTGGAAACCTCAGGGATGTTAAAAGTTGCAATGCTGTGCCTTGATAGCGATGCACAATGCATGGTGCTATACCTAATCAAAGTATGATTGGGGCTTCAGGAGCAGTAAGCATGTGTTAACTTTTTCATAGGACCATAGTGTGTTGTTACTGTTGCTTATTGCCTTTTTTAATTTTTTCTTTTTTTTGGTAGCTGCATTGTTGCTAGATGGGGCATCTTTTATGTTCTGTTCTTTGTGAAGGCAAATGCCTATTTTTCATATTTATGCAGTTTTCTGTGATGACATGAGCCCAAGTCCAGAGGCTGTTTTCTAATGTAAAGAAAACCTAAAGAGAAATGAAGTGGCTTTTTTGAACAGTACACTCTTTTAAGTGAGCTTTATTAGAACTTAAGGTCATTTTCATTCCTATCTAATTAGCCTAGTAATAAATTAATCCTGAGAGATATTTCAGTGTTAAATAAGGAAAAGTTAATCATTATGCATATTAAATTTATCAAGTGCTTAATCTCTGGTGTAATATTAACAAGATCTGATTTTATTTTTTTTCCTAATAATTTCTGACAGTATACTTCCAATTCACAGTATTTGAACTGTACGTGACACAGCCTTTTGGGAAATAAACTGTTTTTCTGTTGTGCTTGTTGTGTCACGTTGTGTCCTTGGTATGTTTTCAGGGACGATGCTGTACTAATAAAATTTTCAGGTAACTAGCGGTTACCTTTTGGCATGACTTCTAGATGGAAAAGACTTAAAATAAAAAATATTTGGATATGGTAGATTGTGTCTGTTGAAATGAGAAGGTCACAATGTGTAAGGATTCCACTGTATGTATCCAAATTTGAAGGTTGTGAGCAGGTGTATACTTGCAAAAAAAGGCCCCAGCGGTTTATCTACTCTGTGGTAATTGTATATTTGAGAAAATAAATACATACTTTTGTTGGTAGGATAAGAATGAGAATTATTTTTCAGTGGTGATGTTTAGAGTATTATGAATTAATTTTAAATTATGAATTTAAATTTTTTCTTTTAATAGGTTTTTAAACTGACAGAGACATGAGGTTTGGAGAGAGAGGAAAAAGGTTCTTAAATTATATTTGAGAGGCAGTCTTAGGTTCAAAATTTTGATTCTTCTCTCTGGCGTATGATCTGAGGGTTAACAATATTAATATTGTAACATCTGCTCAGGTACAGCAGTGAGAAAAGAAAAAGGTTAAAAATATTTTTAGGAAGCCCTTAAGGAAACAAGTGGGGATTTTTGGTGTGTATTTCATTTGTTTTGGTGTGTGGTTGTTTTGTTTGGGTGTTTTTTTCCTTTTTAATAACATGTTAGGTGTGTGGGGTTAGATGACATAACAACTGTATCAGAGCATGGAATCCATGGAAGCAGAGGGAAAGAACACAAATCTTAATCAGAGAAGTTTCTGTGGGTTTGTGTTTAGCAGGTAATTGGACCTTGAAAATTCTTTTCTGGTGCCACCTATCCTGAATTGTTTGGTTTTGGTCTTCTGCAAGTTTAACTTACCTAAAAATTGCAAAAAGGATATTCCTTTTTTTTTCTTCTTTAAAGGTCTTTCTTGCTTGTGTTTTGCATTAGGCATTTCTGGTTTTGCTGTCCTTTTAAGCATAATTTTAGAATAAAATACTGCATTGCAATCTTTCTTCTGCTTTAAAAAAAAAAGTAAAAAAAAATATAAAAAAATTATGCATTATGATTTCTTTTACTCTGGCAAAATCACCTCTGCCTTGGCTGCCTAACCTCTTCCACAGCCTGTGTTCTGACTGGGCTTTCTCTGCTGCTGTTCTGTAGAATGGAAAGAAAGCATCCCAGTGAACAAGCTCTTTGTTCAGAACACCACTGATGCCTTCTTGCACCTCTCAGATCTAAGAAGTCATCTTTTCGCCCTCGCTCAATCCTTTTGTACAGTCCGTGTATTTGTAGCTGAATCCAGAGTTGCATCTCTCTAATGAGTATGTTGGCTATGGTACACTTTTTGGCTCAGCTGAAGGAGATCTTGCTGGTGTGCAGGAAGGGACAGAGAAAAGAAGCCACTGCTGCCTGCACATAGAGTATTACAGACTAAGCAAGAGCATCTTTTGGTCTTGTCTCTTTGCGTTGACCCAAGGTAGGTGTTTTGGTTTTCGCACGGCTGGGAGAGAACTCCTCTAGTTTGGGTACTTAGGAAGTTGCCAAGATATGGTAGACTCATTACTATATTTAGTTAACAGAGGATTATTGCCAGCCTCCAGAAATGACTCGTATATCTTTATTTCCCTCTGGTAAAAGCTTTATACAATGTATTGAAGATCATTTGAGCATGAACTTTGTTTAACTAATAGTGAAAATAAATTCCACAGTTAGTTCTCCATTAATAATGATTCAACATTTGAATCAAAGGAGTGTTAGCTTGAGTGACCTAACTAGTCCTGTTTGGTTTAGTGTGATGAGGGAGGAGTGAGAAATCCAGATGGAAAGCACTGAAGCCGGGAGTGACTTAATCACTTTATACCTTGAATTATGCCCAGAGGCAATAGTTGTCTGTTACAGAGATGTTGGCATTATCATCAATTTCTATAGGAGGGAAAAATAAAATCAAAGAAATTCAAGCCCCATAATTTAATAACAACTTACCCCACCACCACTAGAACTCTAAGGTCAGGTTTCTGTAGTTAGAATTGTTTACCAAACCTGTGTTGTGCAATGTCTGAGCACACAACATGTGTACACTTTACTGCTAGTTCACTCTAAGTGTACAGTGTGAAACATTCTTTTAATATATTACAATTCCGAACTGTGTAACTATCCACTTGCACTTCTGCAGTTACCGTAGAGCTTACCTGTAAATCAACAACAGAATTTTGAAAACTGAATTAATGGAATGCTGTTGTTTTAATGCTCTCCTAAAATATGGTTTGAAATTAAAAATACTGTTCAAAATGACACATTTTGACAGAATGACATCCAAAATAGGGTGGGGACTGACTTAATGGGCTGTCAGACAGCTACTGTCAATGGCTCTTTTGGGATTGAATCTTTGCATGTTGTAGGCATTATAATATTGCAAACAACTGAGAGTCAAATTTTGAGTCTTATCTGAAAATAAGCATTTGGAAACCTTGAGGTACCAGTATGACCTAACAGTGTCTCTTAAAGTATAACTGCTCACAGTAAACATGTAGAAGTATATATCACTAGCTTGCTTGTAGATGAAGTATGAGCTGTACTGTATATGTAGTTCAAGGTTTAAAAGGTAAAATGCCATTTTATTCTATCAGTCATGGGGTATTTTTCAATGAGCGCAGAACTAACACATATGGACATCACTGAACAGTGCAAAGGGAAAATCCTGACACCATCAAATGCCAGTACGTATGTTTTCATGATCAGTCTGAGTCTGCATGCTGTACACCTTACTCAAGCAGATGCGAGTGCTGAAGTTACCATGTCTGAATGGCAACAGTAGCTTGGCAAACTTTAAGAGACTTCAGAATTTTTTAACTGTGATCTAGTGTCTATAATAACCAATTTTTCTTTCTTTTTTTTATTTTTTCCCATTCATGATGCTAGAAAACTTTTAATACGTTGAGAAGCAAAACATGAAATTACATCATCCAGTTAGTAGCAGATTTCAAATGAATAGTCACTCAGTAATCATAGCGTTGCTCATGGGATAGTCCAGTTTGTTTATGCTGCAGTGGGAAAGTTTAGACTCGTCTTCCCATTTGTAAATTATTACTACCTCAGTACTTCAGTATTGTACTTAAATTTATTTATTGAATTTTCATTTAAAGCATGTCAGTATTTATGTTGAATTTGTCTAGACTGCTGTTACCAGTGGATATAGTAGAAGGGAATGATTTGAAGAAATCTGATGAGGCAAACTACCACTTTCAGCAGATGTGCCTGACTGTAAATGCTGATTTAATACATAACCGTTCTTTCTTCCCCAAGAACGGTTTGTTTTACTTAGGTTCTCAAACACTGAATAGAAAACCAATGCCTTTCCTTACTAAAAAAAGCTTGTACTTTCTATGTATGTATAGAACTTCATAGTTCTTAGAATATTATCTAGTTTTGGAGTACCTTGCAGTAGCTCAGGAGTATCAGCATTGCATTTCAGAAAGAGCTGTAAATGATTTACCTGCTAATGTAGCTAGTTAACATCCTTCTAAATTATAGACACAACTGTAGAGTTGGTAGACTGCTAAATAATTCTTCTTAACAGCTACTGTGGAGTAGAAGGGATAGGAGGGGGAGGGTTATTCCTGAACTTTTATTATCTTCTTAAAAGAATAAACTCAGATGACTCAGGGTATATATTTTTTGTTTGTTTGTTTGTTTGTTTTTTTAATGCATTCAATATGTTTCATGTTTTGTGAATTGATAATTAAGTGAAAACCATCTGCATCCATAAGTCTTTATGATTTCTTCAAGGTTATACATGGAAAAACTCTATATTTATTACTAAATTATTTTAAACTTTCTTAAATTCAGACATTTCCTTTGGGGTAAACATTTGTAAGTCTTAGGTATGTTTCTGAAAGAGGTGGAATTGCTGTAAGTCCTTAAATAACAAAATTATGAGAATTTTCATTGCTAACTTGACTGAGATGAGGCTTTTACCTGTGGCATGTGTGTTTATATACTGTCTCAAATGTTGGTATTTAAGAATATTCTTTATTTGTAATGTCAGATATATGGCTTTATTTATTGCACTCATGCTTTGCAAATGTAGATGTGATGAGTAGCTGCTGAGTCCGTTGCTTAGAAAGATCTTCAGTGATAGGTTATTCTGAAATATTTCAGACCTGTAATTCCATATATGAATACTTCATACAGTTTCTTTTTTCATATAATGCCTTTCTTGAGTTTGTCTTGTGCTGAAAAAAGGCTGTGATTAAAAGTCTTTCTTTTAAGGCTTTCCTTTTGTGAAGCAGTTTAGTCCAAGATGCCTGTAAAGGATGTTCCTGGAGTTATGATGAACAGAACCACTTTGTGTGTAACCTTGTCTTGCACAAATCATTCAGTCACAAGAGAGTGTAAGCTTATTTTCAAAAGTACAACAAACAAGAACTGGGAATATTTGGTAACTATTTTGTAATCTTTAGTTTCATAAGCCTGTCTTGACCCTCCTTAAGATTTGGTCACAGGCTTCTTTTTGTATTTTAGTCATATTTCACAGTTCAGCAAATCTCTTAACACTATCATAATGAAAAAAGGTAGAAATACTGTGTTAGTTTGATGTAATTTCTGTTAACTTTTGAAAGCACAGTCGTCCTAGTTCCCTCTAAATTTTCTCCTTAACATGTTTCAGATACAAATGACTTGTATCATTCCAGACCTCTCATTGCTGAGGAGGTATAGAATGAACAAGTTAACTTTGCTGGTTAATACTCATAGAAAAACACTTGAAAGACTGAACCCAAAGCCTGCATGTTGCCAAACAGACTTACCTTCCCAGTAACTATATGGTTTTATATACTCAGTTTAACTGGCAATTTTTTATTTTTTTTTTTCCCCTTTGCTAGGGTTGCAGCTCTCCTTTTAATACTTACTCTCCCTACCTATAATATGAAGCTGTTAAAACTGATAATGACTTTTAGAAATGTTTGCATGTTCTTGAATGTTTAAGTGTTAGTCTAATAATTTTTTAGAAACATTTCAATCTTATTCCAAGCTTTTGTACCTTTGATGAGCCAGAATGCTGTCCAAAGTCTGTACAGCCAGTAATACTGATGTTGAAATTGTCAAGTTTATCAAAACAAGTTTGGCTGATTTCCTGGGAGAAGAAAACCTCTGAAAGATCTTTTGCCAGTAACAGAAATGAAAGCTGCAGACTTGGAACTGGAACCAGTTTATTCCATCTCTATACTGTGTGTTCATTTGCCTTTGGTAGAAAAAGCTGCTAACACTTTTTTTTTTTTTTCTTTATTTTTTATTTTTCCCCTCAGGGAGGCAATAATGCAGGGCATACAGTTGTTGTGGATTCTGTGGAGTATGACTTTCACCTTCTGCCAAGTGGGATCATCAATCCAAAAGTCACTGCATTTATTGGTAAGTGGGAAATCTCTAAAATAGACAATGGTGTAGTTACAAACTTCTCTCATATTAAAATAACCAACTTCTGTCATATTAAAATAACAAAATATATCTGAGAACCTACAGGATCAGGATTTTTCTTCCTCAGGTTCTTGTAGGCCTGAACTGCTCTACTATCTTCTTAAGTGTCTTCACTCAATTGTGAAATTTGGACTATAGAGTTTTCTCTTCTTGTTTTGGATAGTTAATCCTTGTTTTATCTATCTGTCCTATCAATGCAGACAGCAAACTGCCCAGCCTATCTTCCTTCTCCCATTCCCTCTTATTTTCTCTGACCGTTATTTCTCTTATTCTCTGAAGTCCTCTTCTGTTTTGATCTTCAACCCTACTGAATAACTACCAGTACCTCTTGAAACATAGCTCTTTCCTCCTTTTTCTATTGGATTGCAAAATGAATGCTGACCCCAAAAGACTTCTGCATTATTGGTTCTTACCAAGAAGTCTTCTCAGGAGAGTACATTAGAAGGTTTAGGGCAGTGGCAGTACTATGTGATGTCAGGATCCACGGTCTGTTTTCTTCCTGAAAGGGGGTTTAGATAGTTGTTGTCGTCCCTGCAAACTTACTTACTGTCCTCCCTCTCTTGGAATCCTATTCCCAATCCTATGTGGTCTGTTTTCTTTGGACAGCTTGTATGACCACCCTTCCTAGTAATGCTGTGTAGCCCTTAAAATTGCCTTCTGATAATGAGAGTAAATATAAAACCTGTCTACATGGTGTTATGACTGTGTGAGTGCTTGTGTGCTGTTTCACAAATCACGTGAGTGTTTGGGTCACTAAAGTCTGTGATCTATCAACACTTGTATCCTTTTTTTTTTTTTGATACCGAGAGCTCCTGTCCCTTACACAGCATTTTTCTTCAAATCACAACTTGATTGCTATGCTCTTCCTATCGCTTCTTTTGTATATCTCATTGTTTTGTAGTCTTGCCTCTCAGTTTGGTATGTGTGCCAAGAGTACATGGTCACTGGCAGTTTGCTAAACAGCGTAGTAACCAAAGAGTCCCCTGTCACTAGTTACTCAATTCAGAAACAGTACTTGCAGAATTCTTGGGTCCAGCTTGTAGTGACTGTATACTGTCAGTCAGTGTTAACTCTTTACATGAAGGGAAGTAGTGCTGCCGTGTTTTGTTCAGCAGACTCAGTGTTGAGTAGGAACTATACTTTAAAAATATAGTAAGCAGGAGAGAGCTTTTTACAAATCCGCATGTCTATATCTGCTGTCTCTTGGTCTTGTCTGTTCTGAAGATTGTCAAAGCTTCTTTTAGGTCTGCCTTGTGTTTAACATCTCTCTTGGTGAAAAAAAATCTGTTGTAGGACTGTACTGAAAAGGGCTTACAGGTTAAAAAAAAGAAGGGGCAAGGGCAAAATGATGAGAGTGTTATAATAGATTATTACTATTGATTAGGACTCTGTACCATGAAGGTTACAGTGAAGTCTTAAATACTTTGTATTTTGCTGTCTAGAATGCTTTTCTCTTTATAAAGTTAGGTGATATGCAAATGGTTTCAAATGGCCGGTCCCTTCATTCTTTAGTTACATGTTGGCATACTGATAGCCTTGGATCAAATGAGTTTGGTATGACCTTAAGATAGTTCAGTTCTGCTATATGGAAATGCTCCTTCTTAGGCACTCCGTGTTGCTGGTTAATTGTATAAGCTAGTAGTCTTCTTTTTTTTTGAGCAATGTGACAGCAAGCTTGCTTTTGGTAAGGCTTCTTCCTCCTGTTATTTTTGCTAGTCTGTTAACAACCCCAGCTCTATATATACATTGAGTATCCTGTGTTTACAGGAGAAGGGTGCCTGAGAGGATGCTGGTGTTTCTAATGATGATAGAAATGTGCTAAGCTTTTAAAAAACAATAGGATTATTAAACAGAAGTACAAAGAAGGAAGTTAATTTTAGATATAAGGAAGAGGAAGTTGCATTCTGCACTGTCCCATGATGCTATTACTGTTTATCCTGAGCCAAATAGAAAGTTTGTTGAGTTTATTAAAAGATTCAATGCATAACATTAGAAATGCAGACTGAGGTGTAAATCAGTCTTTTACAGAGAAATTCCTGAGAATAAAAATTGCCGTATCTTGAAAGTTTAAAAACTTAAAATACTCTGTATACAAAATGTGAAGTGTCTTAGAGTTGTTTGCAATTTTTTTTTCCATGCTCAACATAATTGTGTGACTTTTGTGTAATGGTTTTCTTCAGGAAATGGTGTTGTAATTCATTTGCCAGGACTCTTTGAAGAAGCTGAAAAAAACTTAAAGAAAGGAAAAGGTGAGAAAACGTTAAGATACTACTCTTAAAACAGCTCATGGAGCTGCCCTGAAAAGATTTAGATAGAGGATGCCTCTGTAGAGGTTACGTACACTGTGTTTTTCCAGAGCTCCATTTAGCTGCTGGTTGCCAATAGGAGCCTTGCTAGAAGACAAGCAAAAGGAGTCTGTACAGTTTTGAAAGACATGTTCTAAATATGAATTATCTGCAGACATTTTTCTTGGCTTAAAGCAGTGAATTTAAAAAGTGAAACAAGTTGTTAAAGGTTGTTACTTGTTCATAATTGGTCTACCTCTTGTAGTATTAGCACACAGTTTGATGATATGTAAACAAATACTGTGGTAGTTGCTTACTGATTCAGAACTCAATTTTTGAATCTTTTATGTCAGAGGCCATGCTTGGCAGCACTATAAGTGAGGTAAATCAATGGTCTAGATTATTCAAAACCAAAAAGCTACAAATTGATTGCTGATATTGAGTAACTAGTAGTATAGCTAGAATTCTTCTTCGGAATAAGCCTGACTTTCTCAGCTTTATAGGCTGATGCCAAGTTTTAATTATTGAAATCTTACATTTTTTTCTGGAGTGCGATTGCTTAATCTTTAACTAGATTGACTGAAGACTAAACATAAAAAGTACTTATCCTTTATAGATCATAAGGCAAAAATGCTGTACAAAACATAACATGAACTGTTTATTTTTGTCTTTTAAGGGCTAGAAGGCTGGGAAAAAAGACTAATAATTTCTGACAGGGCTCATATTGGTAAGTTCCTTTTTGTGATTTGGATTTTTGTTGATTTATTTTTTTTATGTTGTTTTGTTTAGTTTGTTAATTTGTTTGTTATTCTCTGAACTTTCCATGGCAGTAGAAGTATGACATCTCTCTATATAGATACATGCATTTCTTTGGATTGTCTCCATATGCTGCTTTGGTTTATTGACGGTCTTAAAAAATTGTTCACCATTCAGGATCCTCCCAGATTTCTGTTCTAGAGACTATTTAATCTTACTTCATAAGCATAACCTAGTCAGGAAAGCAGGTTCACTTTCCAAGGCAAAGATGAGAGGTGCAGAGCAGTCAAAAGCAGTTCAGAAGTTAATTGACTTAAGGATTCATATCACAGAATTGTCACAGTTGGAAAAGACCTCTAAGATCACTGTGTCCAACTGTAAAATAAACCATAACCAACCAACCAAACAAAAAAACCCACCTCACCATCCCACTAGACCATGTCCTGAAGTTCCTCATCTACATGTTTTATGTAACACTTCCAGGGATGGTGACTCCACCACCTCCCCGGGCAGCCTGTTCCAGATCCTGACTACTCTTTCAATAAATAAATTCTTCCTAATATATAATCTGAACTTCCTGGTGTAGCTTCAGGACGTTTCCTCTAGTCCTGTCATTATTTACTTGAGAGAAGAGGCCACACCCACCTCACTACAACCTCTTTTCAGGTAATTGTTAGAGACTGATAACTGTGTCACCTCAGCCTTCTCTTCTCCAAACTGAACAAACCAATCTGGATTCCCTTAGCCTGTTGTCATAGGACTTGTTCTCTAGACCCCTCAACAGCTCAGTTGCCCTTCTCTGAACTTCCTCCAGCCCTTCAGATTGTAAAAGCAGTGTTGCTTATAGCAGCTTTTCTGCTGGGAAACCTCGTGACTGGATATGACTTTCAAATGGCCAGGTTCCCTACCAAGCATGTTTCCACATACTTAGATCTGAAGTAGACTTTATGGGAAGGATGCTATAGGGATGGATGGAATGTCTGGCCTCCTTACAAGGAGCTCATCAGTCAAGTGCTGATTCCAGCCTGTGGTCCAGGCAACTGCCATTCAGAGCCTGGTGTAAACTGGAGTCCAAACCACCAACACAAAGCTTCAGAGGCTCTTCCTGTTTCAATCCTAGGATATTTTTATTACATAAATTCATCCTTTAAATTAGATAGATATTGTACTATATTTGTTACATAACTGCATGTATTAGGAAATGGTTTTATTGCTACTCGGGTAGTCATCTTCTGAAGATGACTTTTTAGAGGTTTTTATCATATAATAGTTTATCGCAAAAAGGTTTTGCTTTTGGTTTTGATTTTTGGGGGGGTGCGATTTTTGGTTGGTTGACTGGGTTTTTTTTAAACAGATGAGGAATAGCTTAGTGAGTGAATGTTATTTCAGAATAAATGTGGTTTTAGTTTGGAGTAGCTACTGAATTTTAAATAGTTGAGTAACTGCTTCTAAGTTACTAAAATACTTTTCTGAGAGCATAATTGCTATAGGTGAACTACTTAGAAATTACGAGGTTATTACGAGGTTATTAGGAAAACAGTTCTGCAATGACTGTGTTGCAATAGCAGTACTGTGATGTTTTCATAGATAGGTCCTGGGTAGAAAGGACCAGTTATTGACTGTCACTCATAGTCATTCAACCTCTTAACATAAATGAACTTTCAGAATGCTTCTGTTCAGAACATTTTGATGACAGTCTGGAGATTTATCACAGTTGCTGTGATAAATATGCTTTCTTTAAAATGGGTATTGGTGATTTGTGAAAGATAAGTCTATAACAAAAGGTGAACCAAAAATAGGTTAAATATGTAATGCTTTAAACAAGCAGTCAAAGCTTGTGAAGATGACTTTTGTTTACATAGGAGATGTTGGTGGGAGCCTTTGTATTTCCAAATGCATTTTAATTGGTGTTGTCTAAAGCTTAAATATAAAATGCTCTAAGTAATCTTTTAAAGGAATGTGAATGTTTACTTGAAGTTATCACCTTAATTTTAGCAGTGTGATGTTTTTCACTATAACCTGTTTTCTAGGATTTTTTTTTAAACTGCATTTGTTTGTTTTCCATACATTCTTTTGGGCCCCTATAAAGCTGAAATGGCTTAGTTACTCTGTGGGAGTCATATCTTCAAGTATTGTACAAAATAAACAACAACAAAAAAGTTTCTGAAAAACTGCAAAATTCTTCCCTGTGAAAAAAATGTAACTTGTAAAAGAGGAGGAAAAAAACCCTATTGTCATTTTATTTGCCCTCTTCAGTGTGTATATTTTTGTTCTCCACATTGACAAACAGGGTTAGAGTTGATTTGAAGAAATTGTTACTGATACGATAATCTGTTTCACACAAATTTTCTACTTGTTATTTTTATTTTCTTAGTATTTGATTTCCACCAAGCTGCTGATGGCATCCAAGAACAACAGAGGCAAGAACAAGCAGGAAAGAAGTAGGTAGTTTTATTTTGTGAAATAACTTGGTACAGGGATGACTTAATACATTATTTCTTGTCATTGAATTTTAGAAAGTATTAGTTGTCCTTGTAACTCTTCAATGTGTGTGCAGGGATTGTTTCTTACACTCTTGTCCTCTGGCTAGCAATAGATTTTATTCTTAATGAAAGGGTTGCATCTTCATATTTTGCCTTATGAAAAAGGTCCTAGTGCCTGATTTGCTTTATTAAAAGGGTTTCTGATTCCTAATGTTTTAATTGTTTACTGGAGGTGTTCATTTCTGTGAAAATATATTTGTTTATGAAGATTGAAGGTTCCCTTTGTCATTTTCAAATAACTGAAAGGTCTGATATGACTTAATTTGGTATCACAATGCTTCATTGTCAGAAGGGCATGTAAATGTTGACATTGTCCAATACATGCTGCTACTGACTTTCTGAAGCTTTTGAAACTTTTAGAAACTAGCTGCTATATTTCTGACTTGTAACTTCCCAGAAGCTCACTAGTTGTTCGGGACTGGGGAAAAACCCAGCAGAATTAACTGTGGGATGTCTACAACTGGAAAGTAATGCAGCACTGTAGACTTCCAAGATACCAGTAAACTTCATCTCTCTTCTTGGAATTTTGTCTATGTGGATGAAAAGTAATTCAGTCTTCCTTAGTGAGACCTCTAAAAGGTATCATCCATGAAAATAACCTTTAAGAGAGTGTGCCATCTGGGCATATCTTTCTTCACACAGGTTGCTATTAAGTCATAATGTGCCAGTTATTTTTACACTGGGTCATTTTCACACTGGACTGTGCTGTACCAGCTGTGTTTTTACCTGGTTTGGGAATTGAGAAGTGAACAGGAAGAACATATATGTGTATATATATATTCTTCCACATACACTTGTTTGTTTATGAGCCAGTATGTGTATTTTGGCTATTGAATGTATGAATGTTTATGGAGCACAAGCTACAATTGCTAAATGACAATATGTGCAATTAAAAACAGTCAGTGACTCAGCTGCTTGTGAGAAGGAACCACTTTATTAGTATTAAAGATTGTAAGGGAAAGCCCAATGAAGAAATAACCACTTTATTCCAATGAATTTATTTTAAAGAAACCTAGGGGGGAAAAAAAAAAGTTACATTCAAAGCTAAAAAGCTTAAATCACTTTGGGAGTTCATCATTTCTTCTTTCTGTGGGGCTTTTGAAATCCTGCAACAATCATAGTGTTTTCAAGCTTGTTAAAAGAGCTGATGGATTGAAAGTACTAAGCCATTGCCTCCTAAACTTTAAGGCTATGGAAGTGACTATAGGGGGGGAAATACTACCACAGGCTGGCTAAGAGCAGGCTATCACAAACTCATTATCAAAAACTATTTTCTGGTTGTTGGGGGTGGGGAATTGAAATAGCCCTCTAGTATGTCTCACTGTACATTGGACTGTATAGCATGTGTGGTATTAAAATTCTTTTGTGTCTAACACTTCAAAGTTGATCATTTTAAATAGTGAGTTTATTTTTTAACTGAATGCTTTTATCTGTCCAAATGTAGCTCAAAAACAGTCACAAGTAAGGCTCATGTAGCTTCCCTTGCAGAAAGGTTATATAAAAGGTAATCTAATATGGTATATTATGCTTATACAATTGTTTTTACTCCTATAAATAGAGTATGCTGATAGTTTAACATGAATTGGCTTGTCTTAATGAAACAAACATAACAAATATAAACCAATTCCTCCTTAAAAAAGCATTTCTCTGTGGGTGGTATGAATTAGGGGGGAGGCTAGGGTCAATTATTTAAGTCACAATGTCCTGGTCTGGTTAAATGGTGCTGTGTGATGCAAAGTTGGTAAGAATGTGTCTGTTTTTGGACTGCAGGCAAACATACCACTCCCTGAGATTACTCAGTATTGAGTTTTACTGGAAACATTTGGGCTTTTTTCCCAAGATTATTGTTTTGAATCTACTCCAAACTACTAATGACCTAACTAAAATGAATTATGTACTGATTATGAGCTGTATTTCAGTTCACTTGAATATTAATTGATACACTTTAACATAAAGTTTTGATATGACCTGTACCTCCCACTTGAAATCGAGTTTCTCTTGAACTGAGTTTATGGTAATGGTACCTTCAAGGCAGTTTGGTGGAATCTGGTCCACTCTGCACATGCAGAATTTTATAACTGAAGAAAATAAGGCTTTATGTGTCTGCTCAGGCAAAAAAACCCCTCAAACCGAACAGCATTTTGAGTATCGTCACTCTTAGATGTTCAGCAGTGTTTCCTGTTTTTCTGGCTCTGAGGTGTTCAGTACTAAATAAGATTCTACTTATATACAAACTTGACATCCATACTGCTTGTGTGGTTGTTTTATAGAGGACTTTCTTTAGGTCTTCAGGACAGTTTTTTAGAAGGTGTTCAGTTAGTTTCAGTTCGTGGTACTGAAGGAGATTGTTTTGGCATTCAGTTCCTTAAGTATAAAAGTTAGGAATTGTGGACAATTAAATATTTAAGAGTTCACTGAAGTATAAAAAGTTAATGATTTAAAAATAGCAGTACATGGAAAATGAATATATTTATGTCTATATGTCTTTATAAAGAGTTATACTCTGAAATTTATGTTGCATGCTAAAAGTATGTAATGTTTTACATGTTTAAAATGAGGTTGCAGATGCTCACAATTAACAGCATTTCGTTTTATGCTAAGGATGTATTAGCTTTAAAGAAAAAATGCCTTAGTTTTGTATCAAGAATAAATCCTGTTGTTATCTTTTGAAAGTTTGGGAACTACCAAAAAAGGAATTGGTCCAGTATATTCTTCAAAAGCGGCTCGAAGTGGACTCAGAATGTGTGATCTTGTTTCTGATTTTGATGACTTTTCTGAGAGGTAATTTCTGTATTTTAATGCACAGTCGTAAGCATAGTTTCCAGTTTCTGGATAGTACCCTGTGTAAACATCTGTTTGCTGTTACTTCTTTAATTAAAAGTAATTATTTTAAAGTATGAGATTTTATTTATAATTTTATTAACTATTTATAATTATTAAAATACTTTATCATTTTAAATTGNNNNTGTTTAATCACCAAATAATAGCAAATATACAACCAGTAAAACCTAAGGTTGCCTGGGGGCCTGGGGAGGAAAAACAAACAAACAGAAACCTTAGTGAAACATTTTTTTTTTGCCTTCCAGGTTCAAAGTGTTAGCCAATCAGTACAAAGCGATATATCCTACCTTAGAGATAGATATTGAAGGGGAATTGAAAAAGCTCAAGGTAAGCCTGCTTCTGTCTGTTAAATGATATAATCGCTGTGTGCAGTTTCTGGTTGGTGAATCTCTTGGTGACTGACACTCGTGCTTGTGTGAGGGCTTAATACATATCATGGGAAATTGGTTTGTATCAATTTTAAAGAGTCCTCTAGTATCCTTAAAGACACTTTTGACCTTCCTTTATGCTGCATCTCAAAACTTGCTTTCAAGAGAAATGCTGTAAACTTTTAAGAAAAATACTTGTATAGGGAGAATTATTTTTGACTTCCACATGCTCAAACATACTGGCCAGGAGGAAAAAAAACCCAGGAGTGTATTTTCAGGTATATTTCATTGTAAAGCAGATTATTAATTCATTGCATCAGAAATATAAGAACTGAAGTAAATTATTATTCGAAGTAATAATTTCTTCTTTAAGGAAGAAAGATGCTTACTAACCACATAGGATCTAAGTTAATAGCAGTAGAACTAATGAAGCCTCATTGCCATCAAACTAGTCTTGTGGTTAATTATGAATTCTGATTTGATGTTTCTCCTGCAATTGGGACAGTTTATTTTATTCTCTTATGCCAAATAGTCCAGTTTTTGTGGTGCACCCACATTCTTACCTGAAAAAATTGTCAGGTGGCTTACCCGTACCCAGCCTTTTCATTCCTGCATTTTACAGAAACTTAACTGTATGCAACTTTTTTTTTTTTTTACCCTTTAGAAAACTTTAACCAAATTTCATACATTGTTTAAAATCACTGAATTGTGTGTCCACAGTTACATATTTGTTTCAGAAAATCAGGCCAAAGAAACCATCCTTCTTGTATCTTTAGCTGCTGCTAAACTCAGTTTACCAGCTCTGGCATGGAGTATATGGGAGTTCTTAGCACTTATGTTTGTCTTAATTTAAATGGTATCTGTTATACATGTTGAGTTGTAGTATTTTTATCAATATGTAGATCTAAAAATGAGTTACAGTTGAGTGTGTTATAATGCTTTATTGTTTACATAATACATATTAGGATTTCAGAGCATCTGAAACTCATTGTTAAGGTGGAAACATAATATGTATTTTGTAGCTTAAGGATAATTACTTTCACTTAATGTTTGTTTTATGCTGCTGCATTTGATTAAATTTTGAAAGACAGTGTTATATTCCAGGTGAAGTGACTCATTAGATTGAGAATTTCTATATGTTCTCATGGGGAAAAAGGCTGTGTGCCAAGTATTAATCTGAAAATTCCAATAAAAAACATTTTAATTTTGCTTACAAATATACCTATATGTATCACAAATTAATGCTTATTTACTACTGTGAGCATTTGTTGACTTCAGATTACCAGGAGAGAAACTCCCTGTATACTGGTTTTGGAGGTGAAATTTTGAATGTTTGGAAATGAAATAACTGAATACAAAAAAGTATTCTGATTGTAGTCGAGCTTGAGAATTTATAAAGCATTAAAAAAGTTTGGATTTTTTTTTTCTTCCCCTCTTCTTTCTTTCCTCCTAGGAAGAGCATATGTGTCTATTGTGTAAACCTGAACCTAATGGTCTTCCTTCTCTTGGTCACATATTGCAGCATATTTAGCATTTCTTTGTTTGCTTTTCCTTTTCAAAAGGACTAAGACCATTGTTATGAGGAAGGAATAGCACTTGTACTCTGTCTGGCTTTATCATAATGAAATTATGTTATACAATAGTCTTTTGTATTATTCAGGGCTGCATGGAAAAAGTAAAACCAATGGTAAAAGATGGTGTTTATTTCATGTATGAGGCTTTACATGGACCACCAAAGAAGATCTTAGTAGAAGGTGCAAATGCAGCACTGCTGGATATAGATTTTGGTAAGTATAACCTTTTTGAGACACACCTAAGCTATATATTTATGTTGTGAAAGAGGAAACTATACATAAGCTCTTCTGTGCTTAGCTGTTCTTATGGCAGAAGTGTTTTGTACTTTGGAAAAACAATACTCTCTATGACTAACAAATTATTAGGGGGGAATTAAAATTATTTTTAAAAGCTGTAGTCTTTTCCAAGATTAAGTATTGGAATGACGGTAAAGATCAGATGACCTTTCTTAAATAGTGTAGCTTCAGTGTCTGTAAAGTTTGTCTGAAATAACTCAATTGTATACATTTATGGAAACCACTTAATAAAAAAAAGAGCTTTGAGAGGTAAAGTGTATATGCAAAATACTTGATGACTTTTGAAATACCATTTTGTGTCATTTTTTGTTGTTTGTTCATTTGTTTGTTTTAAACCCTTTATAGAGCACTTAGTTTTCCACTGTTTCATGATGTAAGGAAAGGTGTTGGGAATCTGGATTGCTAATGAGGCAAGAGTGAAAAGATTATCTCAATCAATTTGAAATTATAAGTGGTGCAGCCTTTCTTAAAACACTGTAATTTTGCAAATAAAATTAGAAGCTTCTTGATAGAAGCAGATTTTTTTTTTTTTGAAATTGTTGTTTTCCATGTATGGCATAAGTAGTGTTTATGATTGGCTACTGCATTTTATCACCTTTTTCTTCAGTCTCGCTAGCCTCATAACCACATAGTTTTATTGTTGGAAAGATGCTTTATCCTTAAATTGAAACCTGTGAGGACTACTGTAAAAATTAAAAAAAAAAAAGGGATGAGGGGGCAAAATTGGCTCATGCTCTTCCTTTAACTCATAGTTCTGATATTGGGCATTTTCAGACATACTGAGTTTGAAAGCTATCTCTTTTAAGAGGAAGATATATCTAAGTCTAGTCACTATGAGTGTAAGCACCACAGTTTCCTATGATAATCTGAATATTGGAAAAAACTTCCTTTTTTAACAAGTCAAAAAAAAAGAGGAAAGGTCTTTAGATGCTCCTATCACAGGGGAATCTGATGCAAAACCGAGGTATTTGCAGAAGGCTCTAGGGGGGATTGTTTTCTGTAAGTAGTGGGGATTTTACATTTCATTCAAGTATAGGAAATGCAAATACTCTCATACTCATCACATATGTCTATAATATGTACAGTCTTGTTTGAGTCACTTAGATTTTTCTCCTGCCTGGGATGCAAGACCCACACACAGAATATCTGCTGTCCTTGGGTAGATACCATCATTAGATTGGACACTTGGGTTTACAATTGACAGGTCCGAGTCAAAAGATATGATAATACCAAATTTCATTACTGAGCATTCTGAATGAGGCTGTTTTCTGTGCCTTGGTGCACAGAAGCCTTAATATTGAAGTGAGTTTTATGAATATGTGTCTCTTGGCAGTGAAGATAGCAAATCCTCATTGCACTTTTGTGGAGTGTGTAATGGAGCACGTGTGTGTGTCTGGGAGTGGGGCTGTGTGATCTTCTGTGGTTTTAAATACTGAGTGAGGATAAACCAATGGCAATAAACTAGGATGGGAGCTGAAAATGAGTAAGAATTGCCTCATTGACTCTCTTTGTGATATACACTAGCTATATTTACCTGTCAGTAAAGAAAAGCTCAGCTACTGTGCACTAAGAAAGATTTACTAGTGCTTTCAGACTGCTCTTGCATATCTCTTTTAAGCCCGTGTCTTTATCTTGAGAGATTTGAGTTAAGCAAAAGAAGCTAGAGATATATGAAGCTAGTCTGGAAAACCTCACCGAACAGTCTCTGAAGAATTTGAACATTTTTTAAGTTTTTCTGTATTGCTTTCAGTTCCTTTTTGTCTTGGTGGTTCTCTCTTACCCATTTCTGATTCTTATACCAAAAGGGAAAAAAAAAAGTCTGAAACATGATGTAGAAGTCTCTCACTTTATATGTGATTACTCTGTGGCTGAAGCATTTGTTCACAGTTCAAATTAACGAAGGACTGGCATGCTCCATTTCTGTTTTAAAGCTAAAAAAGGGGGGGGGGGGGGGGTAGAGGCCTAGGGTTTTTCGGAGGGTTTAACAATTTCCTTTACTGT
>JANHFX010023528.1:6754-33707 GCA_027560015.1 Chloroceryle amazona | reverse complement strand
CTTCCCGGTGGGGAGGCAGCCTGCAGGGGACTACACCTCCCGGCAGGCGCTGCGGGGTACCCAGGGAAGGCGGTTCTCGGCGTGCACCGCCGGAGGAGGCGGGACTTAGCGTGTCGCACGAAGCAGACCCTCCGTACGTTGGGGCGCCCCCTGCCGGCGCGGCGGCCGCCGGCGTCAGCGGCCGGTTCGCGGTGAAAATGAGGGAAGGAGCGTCGGGGGCGGTGGCACCGGAGAGAGCCGGGAATCGGGAGCTTGAGCCCTCCCACCGGGGACGTGCTTGGTCAGAGGGAGGCAGGGGGTGAGGTGACCCTGGGCGGGGGGGAAGGGCCCAAATCGGAGTGCAGAAGGAGAACGCGTCCGCACACCGGGTGTGTGAGGGAGCTGAGCAGCAGGGTGGGATTCTGGTGTCACCCCAGCAAAAAAGTTGCATACATTAACTGTTATTAAATACAATCAAATTCAATCTCTTTTTCTCTGCAAAGGGCTAAAGTTATGTTAATCTCACTATCAACACTGTAGAGTCCAGTCACAAAACTTACTCCTTAACATTCACGTAGAGGTGTTCTCCAAATCAAAGTTTAGATAGTAATATTTAATAAATTAATGCTTTTCTGTCCTGTCTTACTAGGTCAGACTGCAAACCCAGCCTAAGCCGCAGCCTGGTCAGCCTCCGCTCTATTCTGGGACCTTTGACTGCTTCAGAAAGACTCTGGTTGGAGAGGTAGTGTGCTAGCGCGTTGTCTGCGATGCCTGCCAAAAGTGTCAGTTGTTCCTGTATGTTGCAGGAATGGAATCGTGGGGAATGTTGCCCCCCAGAGACTGTACAATTCTTGACTGTCATCAGTTGAATTGATTCTAATTAAATTTTTTAAGCAGATTACAAAGCTTGGGGAATACTTAGCATCCACATGCTCCAGGTGCATGTTTCTTTTGTTAAGAAATGCTTTTGGTTCAGAATAGTGCGGTATTAATATCTGAAGTTGTAAGACTGGAGTGAATGCTGGCAGTTGCTTGCTGGCTTTGTTGTTGCAGTTGGTGGAATCTTGCTGGCTTTGGTATTTGGAGTTGTCTCTGGAAATCCTAAAATAGGCGATGACTTTTGCTGATACAAGCAGTATGTTTCCTTTCTTCTATAATGTGTTATGCCATCTATGAGAAGGCAGAGGAGTGTTAATTAATAGCTTTGTTGTGTTTTTTTGAGAACAGAGGGTCAATTACGGTATTTTTGTTCAATCTTGTTCAGAGGGTGGTTTTCACTCCTATCGTGTGATTTCACTCCATATCGTGTGATTGAACTACAGTTATTTTGTTTCTAGAAAGGCAGGCTGCCTTGGTTTAAAGACTGTAAGAATCCCATTTTCTTCTTCGTAAGCTTTCCCAGAAGCTATTTACCACTTGGAAGCAATGGCCATAAAGCGTAACTGTTTCTTTACGGGTTCATGTTAGAAAACTCTCTGTTAAATGAAAGATCAGCCTCATATCTCAATCTAGTTTCATTATGGTATGAACAAGCTGTTACATAACCAAAGTAAATCATGCTTCCCTGGTCTCTTCCACAAAGCGCTGAAATGCTTTGCTAGCTCTGAATCCCTTGTGGTTTTTAACACCCCTGCTGAAGCATGGACATCAGAGCTGAACTGTAATAATAGCCTTTACTGTAAAGTTCAAAAGTAGTGCTGCCTCTCTACTCCTACTCAATACTCATCAGGTTCTACAAGGAAAACTAAACCCCTCTGCCAAGGCCTTTTGTTTCCTGCTGCTCATGGGAAGATTGAGCAGGAGCGTCTGGTCTTTGCCAACCAGATAACATTGCATTACAGAGTCAGTTGCGCTGTAAGCATACGGGCACATACTGGAATACCCAGTTTATTTAGAGGGGAAGAAAGGGGCAGGCAGGCCAGCAAATATTCCCTTTGTGCATCTAGCCTTTATCTATAAGGGTAGCTCCTTTTATTAGAAAAAATTCGTCTCAAAGGCAAGTCTAAATAAATGCTACCACTGGGTAGTATTTTTGCACGTATCTGAGAGAGAAGACTTTTGATATAATATATTAGGGCTGTTATTCAGGTAGCTTCCTCATACTTGAGATGTAAGTACAGGATGAACAGTATCAGAACAGAAGGGTATAAGAGCTGCCAGTGTTCTGCGGGAAGGATAGCTTTCCTCTGCAACAGGCTCTGAGCCTCAGCTAAATGTGTGTAATTGCAAATGAACAATAGATAGTGTTATTCCTCTGATTAATTTGACTGTCTGACTGATACTATCCTGTATTGTAGCTTTTTGTGTCCCAATAGGTTGAAACGTGTGCAAAGTCTATGCAAACCCAAGTAATTGTTGTGATAACATTTCTTGCAGGGAGTTCGAGGCTTGTATAGAGGAATGGCAGCTCCTATTATTGGAGTGACACCCATGTTTGCTGTGTGCTTCTTTGGATTTGGCCTGGGAAAAAGACTCCAACAGAGAAAACCTGATGATGTTTTGACGTGAGTTTCTGCATTAATCAGACAGTTGGGAAGGGCACCTTAAGACTCTTGAAGCCTGTGGTTTTGTCACACATGGAGTTGTGGCGTAAGTTTGTCTCTTCTCCTAGGTTAAAAATACAGTTCTAAAAAATAAAACACTCGTGTGTTTTAATGCTTCTGGAAGTGTGGGACTGATAGCACAGGCTAAAAACATACAGCATGTGGGCAGGTGCTATGCAATTCCCTTTCTACACAGGAAACAGCCATTAAGGAACAGTTCCATTTTAGATGAGTACAGTGTGAGTTCTATAATGATTGCCTGCCAAGAGTTGTGTTATTAACAGAAACTGTGGGAGAAATAAATTCATGGTCAAGCAGCCTTGACAATATTCACTGTTCTTATTCTCTTTTCCCTGTTAATTGTGACTTGCTGTGTCCCAATAATTCTCTGGCTATTATTATATCTTCATGTAGTATTATTAATTTCTGAAAAGAGGTGTTTATGAGCAGCCCTGTCTAACCTTCTGGAAAATTGATGGGAAGCTAAGAAAGCTTCGTGTGGCTTTCTGCAAGCTAACATGTGCATGAAGAAAGCCCCTCACCCGTAAAGTGCTCCCTTAACATCTTTGCTGAATTGTGATTTATAGCTCTACAGGAACCGAACTGTAGCTTAGCAACGTTTTATTGTATTATTTGTGCAACATGTAGGAGTCCTGTTAGAAAGCAGGAGTCCATTGTGTTGAACGAAGCGTGGTGAGGAGGTGCAGTTTCTGTTGGAGCCTTGCCTGCATGGGGGCACCCAGGTGGTACGAGGGCACCTGGCTGTACAGCACTAGTCACTGCCACAGCACGGAGCAAGCTTCTTCTGCTCGGGTTGCTCAGAGGGAGGCAGTGCCACAATAATGGGGCACTGCTGGCTTATGCTTTGGTTTACCACAGTAGTGTCCTCAGGCAGGCAAGGCTGAAGGGTAAAACCAGGGGAGCAGCTAGGATCAGAGAATACAAGGAAACAAATGGTTTGTGAGCTTATTTCCAGCAGCCTAATCACCTCAGTGCTGTGTGTTTTATGCACGTCACACCAAGGAAGTTTTAAGGAGCAAGCTAGAGAAGGGCAGCATAGTTCTTTGACTCTTTATGCAGAACTCCTCCCAAGCAGAGCAGAGTGAGAGAAAGAACAAAGATCAACAAATAGATGGTGGCACTGTTGTGGTGTCCAGCTGTACCGTACCTTAGGTGCAGCCTTTACATGGTAAAAGTATGATAAAAATGATACAGTGTGCTTGGGACTTGAAGCTCCAAAAGAAACATCAGACACTTAGCACCATGGTTATGAGTGCATCTAGGGAGGCTTGTAGGATGGCAGTGGTTCCCTGTGCCAATTTTAAAGGGAAGTTTTGGATGTAAGGAGATGGAGAGAAACATGAGAAGCGTGTTTTGTCTTTTCTGGGGCTGAATAATCCCAAGGCAAGCTAGAACACTCAAAAGCTTAGTTTGAGCAGGAGGTGCATGTGGAGTGGTGAGGGATGTCTGAATGGTCTGGAAGATTTAATGGGAATTTAAAAGTAAAGAAAAGTGTAAGAATTGGAAAACCTGAATAGAATGTTATCCCTTGGGCAAGTGAAGAGAAGTGGAAGGTGTAGGATTTAGTTAAATTGAGACACTAGGTCATTTTACTAGAGAATGTGGCTGCATGTTGGATGTAAGAATAAAGCTAGTGATAGGGAAGCTCAGCCTGTTTAAGGAATTTCTGTTGTAGAGACTTTGTCACATGAAGCAGGTGCAGAATGTGTGGGAGGATGGCAGGTTGGTGGGACAGACTCGATGATGGCATAGACTAAGGGAATGAGGGACTGAGAGGCTGCAGACAGGAAGTTTCTGGCTGCACAAGCAGGAACACACGTGGAGGCTGGGGTCACTGAGAAGAGTGAGGAGACTGGAGGAGGAAGAAACTGGAATAAAAATCAATGGGGAATGCTGTAGCAAAAAAAATGCAAGTACAAGGAATATTAGTGAATGTAGTGGATGTGAAGAGATGAGTTATGGTTGCTGTGGAAACCAGCACTTTGAATCCTAGAGGTCTGAAATGTTTAGCTCTAAGCATGCATTGATGAGCCACTTCTGCATTGATCAAAAGCAGTGAATACATTTCTAGTTCTACTGCCAGCCTTGTGGGCAACAGCATAATTTTACCCCTGGTGATACAAGGGTCTTGCTGCCCTTCGTTTCCAATGTCCTGTGTTGCGAGAGGGTCTCTTCTGTTTCCCTGGGGCAGATATCCTCAGCTCTTTGCTGCTGGCATGTTGTCGGGAGTATTCACAACAGTAATCATGGCTCCAGGAGAGAGAATCAAGTGCCTTTTGCAGGTAAGGCATTGGATGGTGGTGATCAAAATTTAATTTTAAGGGTCTTGCTTTTCCGTACCAGCAACTTCATTGGTTAGTGTGTTTACTCTTTCTGACAGAACTAAGACAACTGTCATTTAATGTACCTGTGTCATGAAGAAGCATTATACAAACTCCCTGAGACAGTCCAAGTACATACAGCAGTCAGTGCTTTTCACTTTACAGAGCACAAGCCTTGTACTATGTGGCATTATATGAGGCATCAGTGCATGCCTCGGTTCACTTCAAAATATGAACAAGTCCAGTTTTTCAGAATGAAACTTTTTCTAAAATATACAAAATGACTGGATCATGAGTCTCTGTCCAGGGTAAAGATTTTCTGTTACTTTGACAGAAAATGCATAACTAAGGAATCTGTTTCAAAATACATGAAATAGTTTTCTCATGTTTGGGTGACTGTTAGCTGTTAGCTCTGCATCTCCTTTGGGGTTTTTAAAGTATTGCTGGAAAATACAAACCTGAGCAAATTAAAATGCCATCTTTAGCAGGGATGGGAAGCTTTGCTTATTTCAGACTACTCTGAACTCCTTTAGTACGGTGATGGGTGGTCACATGTTCTGACAGATGTGATGGATATTACCATGGAAGCTTTTATACATGTAGAGATTTTTTGAATTTTACTAAACTATTTGAAGGCTACTTTTTGTCAGTGCAGGTGTAGAATTGCCTAAGTGACTTCAGTTGTTTCAAACTTACACTGGGGAAAAATGCAGGAGTCTAACCTCTGCATGGAGCAGTAAACAGCCTCAGCTTGGATGGGAGAGCGTTGTTGGAGGAAGTGACGAAGTTTCACATACAGGAGGGCCTGTGGAACAAGTGTGTGCTTCTTCCTCTCTGGAAACGTGCACATGGCTTTCTAACTGTGAGCTGAATGATTGTTCACCAGCCAGAAACCTTCACTAGTCAGAAACTGTCACTTTCATCCTTCAGATCCAAGCAGCTACAGGTGAAACTAAATACAGTGGCTCTTTGGACTGTGCAAAACAGCTGTACCGCGAGGCTGGGATTCGTGGCGTGTACAAGGGGACAGTGCTCACCCTCATGAGAGGTAACTGATGGAGACATTCTGATGCTTCTTCTGCGTGGAGTACTTGAAGCTAAGGAGCCTGACATAGTATCATAGATTTCACTGTCCCTTTAGCTAATTGGAGATGCTGTGTCACCCTTTTTTTTTCTTTTGTTGCAGTCTGCAGAGACACTCCAGTGCCTCAAAGGGACTGGGAAATAAGAATGAGATCCTCAGTGAGTGAGGAAGAGATTAGATGACAAGGATCAGAGGGATATAGAAAGTAATTAAAATCTGAGAAACCAAGAGGAATGAGACACTTCAGGAGAGGAGCAGAGAGGACAAAGACAAAAGAAAAATACAGAAGTGGGCTGCTTTTTTTTTTTATCCTTATATTTTTTTCTTTCCTTCTTTGGGAGAAGGATTGTGACTGTCTGTGACTGTTGCTGTATAATGCTGACTGCTTTAAAAGATACGATTGCAGCAGTAACACTTTCTACACACTTGAGTGTGAGTTATTTTGGACTGGGATGTCATGACCCCTCTCACAACAACAAAGTAATTGTGCCAGACACTGAATCCTTTACGTGTTTTGGTACTTTCTTCTTTGAAAAGCACTAGATTGTTCCCTGTCTCAAGGCAATGTTTTCAAAGGATAAGCTGAAATTTCTGTATTTTGACATCTCTGTTTAGAAATTTGTTCTATCCTCTGCTTCTCATAGAAGTGTAGCACCTAGCAGTGTAACTCTGGCAGTGTTCCTAGCCAGAGGCTGGTTCTCCAGTTTAGGCAAGAGCTAAGAATGGGCTGTGGGACTACCTTAAAAAACAAAATAAAACAAAACCCATCACAAAAAAAACCAAACCAAACAAACAAACAAAAAAACCAACAACACAAACCCATCCAAAAGAGAATTCTTAGAACAAGTAAACTCTTCAAGTTCCTAACTGCTCTGATGTGCTATGTGACAATTAAGAAAGCTTAGAGCTGTTTCATCATTAGCTTAATGTCCAGTAGGCAGGTTACAGTCTGATTTGAAAGGTTGCTGACAGAAATGCTTAAGAACAGATTTTTTTCCCAATTCTTACCTTTAGTACCTGCTCTGCCTGGGAAGGTTCAGGCTTCTTAGTCTAGAGATAGAGAATATTTTGTTGTGTTTGTAGAGGAGGTTCAGAAAAAGAACCTGGATGTACTTGGTGGTGTTGCTGAACTGGCATGGGGCTGCTGTGCCTCTAGGTTTCATTTCACTTCCCACTACTCAAAGTCTTTGTTGTTTACTGTCCAGATGTCCCAGCCAGTGGAATGTACTTCATGACGTATGAATGGCTGAAGAACATTCTGACCCCTGAGGGAAAGAGGTTAGTGAAATCTCACAGTCATCATTTTCTGGACTTCCCAGACACTGCTGATTAATCTCCCCAGATAGGAGGAGATTTAGAGCAGTATCATCAAAACAAACTTTTTAAAAAATGGTCACTTGTCTTGTGAGTCGAGCTGTTTTGGTCTGGGGTTAACTGACAAAATAAGTCTTCTGAGTTTCTCTCAGACTGTAGTCTTGGATCTTACTAGCCAAGAAACAAAGTAGGTCTCTTCACTTTCACTCTTGTGTGAGAAAAAAAGATCTGTTTCTTTGTTGCTGTTGAGTCTGTAATTTTGTTTTGGTTTTATTTTGTTTGGGGTTTTTGTTTGATTTCCACCCCCCCCCCCATTTTTCCTGCCACAGTGTGAGTGACCTCAGTGTGCCCAGGATCCTCTTTGCTGGTGGCCTGGCTGGGATCTTCAACTGGGCAGTTGCCATTCCACCAGATGTGCTGAAATCCCGTTTCCAGACTGGTGAGTTGCATGCTGGCTTGTCATGGCCACACTCAGTGCAGTGCTCCTCTGCATGGCCTGAGCAGCAATGGAAGATGCCATCAGAGCACAGCATCTGGGATGTGGCATGTCCTGAGCACTGCTTGAGACAAGTACATGAAAAACCCAAGTGTGTTCCTAGCTTTTTAGTTGGTTTCCTTGCAAATTATTTGCAAATCAGGCTGCACTTCTCTGTTCCCTGCAAATACAATGAAACATGAGCATAGAAGCCATAATAATAGAACTGCTTGTCATGGCTGTTTTATTACAAATGTAATTTTTTGAGAAGTTTTATTATTTTACTTCAGACATAGTGGTATAAATTAGCCTGTGCTATCTGAAATTTATAGTAATGGGGCATGCTGTGCTGAGAGCTTTGCTTTTAGAGTAGCAGCTCTGCTCTTAAGTATCTGTGGCATAATGATAGTGGGGATGGCCCCAGGCCCTGTGCTTTGGTAAAGTCTGACAGCTGTTTTTTTTTATTGGTTTCTCTGAGAGTCCTAGTCAATGAATAAGATCTGTTTCCTACAAACCAGCTTCATCAATTTATCCCCTAATTGCAGCTCTTGGGAGGGCTGCGATCAGCAGTGCAAGTAACAGCTCAGACTTCCAACCCTGACAAAAGTTACTCTCCTTTCTTCCCTGCCCCCAGTGACTTGATGATGTAAATTCTTTGTGGTGATGGTGAGCACCTACCTTCTGTTTACTGAGCCTTTAGTAAGTTTTCTTTTTTGCTTACTTTCTTTTGACTGAAACAGATCATTTTCCCGAGCAGATGTTGTCATAACATAGTTTAAACACTGCTTGGATTCTGGTGTCACCTAGATGGTATAGCAGTGTGAACCTGTTGAAAATCCCAGACTGTTACATGTGCCACATCCTTCAGCAATCGTGACAGCCACACATCTTCGCTAACGTGTTTTCTGTCCCTTCCAGCTCCTCCAGGAAAATATGCAAATGGCTTTAGAGATGTGCTGAGAGAACTTATCAGAGAGGAAGGAGTCGCATCTCTCTATAAGGGCTTCACAGCTGTAATGATCAGGGCATTTCCTGCTAACGCGGTAAGGAAATTGCAATTCCCAATGGGTTTTGGGCACCTGGCTGCTCCCAGTGAATGTTTGCAGTCTGTAGAAGAGAAGACTGGCTGCTTACTGTTGAAGTGTTTCAGCGAGGTTCTTGTCACTGGGGGTTCTTTTGGCTGTTGGTGTCTGGCTTCTGAAAAGGCACCTTAATCTAAGAGGAACATCAAGTAAGCCTTCCTTCAGAGCTCTGCATGAAGGCCCTTTGTTGACTTGCTATGATAATCTTTCTCTACTTACTGTACATCTACCAGTAGAAGACAGAAATGTGTGGATGAGTTTGGACTGGCTTCCCTTCCACTAAATAATGAACCTAATGGAGTAGAAGTTCTGCCTTTGTGTGGAGGGATATAGTAGAATTCTTGCCTCTGCTCTACGACCTTTTTCGTTCTCCTTATCCTTCTCCATCAACCTCATTGGGTGTTTATAGTGCTGCATTTCAAAAACCTTGTTTGGAGTAGGCTTTTAGAATCCTTATCTGTTCTGTGTGTTCCCTCTTTTTTCAGGCATGTTTTCTTGGTTTTGAAGTTGCTATGAAGTTTCTTAACTGGATTGCCCCAGGTCTATGAAGGCTAGGAAGTTGTTGGAATTGGAAAGGAGAAGGAAGAGAGTGCAAGTCTGCCTAAAGGAATAAATGAATGATCACTTGAAGTTTCAGGAATGATTGCTTGCCTAATACCTTTTTGCCTTCCTCACATTCTTTAGGTGGTGCTATGTGCCTTTCAGAAGTGTAAGCCATAGCTCCGAAACAGAGTTGGTGAGGGGTTAGAGGTGATGCACCTGTCTCCTGGGCCCCTGTACCAGCAGTAATGCTGCTAACAGACAGCTGTCACTGTTACACACACTACCTTAAGTACTTCCTCATGGAAGAAGGAGACACTTTATTAAAATGTACCTCTTTATTTACTGAAGAAACATGTAGCTACTTATGCTGGAAAACTTCCTTAAAATACTTGTTTGGCAGTGTATGCTTAACCTTCTCAGGGCGTAAGATAGCAGCTGCACATACCGGTATCTACAAGCAACGTCAGAGGGCACTCACATCTCGTGTTGTTTTTCGTTGTGGCTGTTTCTGTGTTGACAGTGGTTTCAATCTTATGTGCATGTAATGCAGCAAATAGAACTAAGCAGGAGAGGCCAGAGCTATGCTTCAGTGGGTTGGGGGGTATTACAGATACCGTACTGGATTTGCACACCCATCTTTTCTGTGAACTAGGAGTGAAAATGAATTACACTTACTATTCCTATTGAGCTTCGCCAGGGCAGCCAGTGGAGAAATGTGTTTGATTAACCTGAACTTTTCTCCGAAATCCCTTTCTGTCACATTGAAGATGTGCCAAATGTTATTTCAAAAGTACAACATCATTTGTAGCAACCCATGATATATTTGATTCATTAAATGCTGTATCTGGGGATTCAGTCCCTGATATTGACCTGAGAAAATTTGACAGCACTTCCAAGAAGTCAATTTCTCTGACAGAAGGGGCATACATGAAAGGGACATTGGCTCTGCAACCTTGTCTAATTTTGTTCTTATTCCTGTTCTTTTGTTTTCTCTTAATATTATTAAAAATAATGACATATTCATTTGAAATATTACTAATGCTAAGAAGCAAAAAGCACCTTTAATTTCTGATGGATTTGATACAGCATTACTGAAACTCAATAAAGCTGGCTGCTGCTTGGCTACAATGTGTGCTTCAGTTCATTTATGTTTTGCATCTTTGTGCATGATTAGTTTGGCAAAAGTTTTCCAGCTCTTAATTCTGAGGTGGTGTTGGGAAATAAGTTGTGCCGTGCTGTCTTTAATTGTTAACCCTTTGCCTTTTAGCTTTTGGATTTCTGACGTGAGCCATGGAAATTAATGTTCCGCATTTCACGTTTGCTGTACAATTCCTGTTAGGTGCTGTGTTGCAGGCACAACTTTTTAACTATAAAGCCAGACGCCAAGTAAACATCTTGCTTGGGGAAAGTATTTATATTTTCTAGGGAGAGTCCTGAACACTGATACAAGGGAGCTTCAAGAAGGTATCAGGCCTGGAGGCCCATAGGGAAGGAGGCTAAGAGTTTGTAGTCTGGTGTGGTCTGTTGGCCTGTACCATAAGGACATGATCTTCACCTTGGCTTTCCACAGGCAGGGTCAGCCCTGAAAACATTCGACCCCGTGCTGCTGCAGAAACCTTAAATCCCTCTTTCTTTCCCAATTCTTTGGAAGGACCTAGAAGGCAACCTGCCTTCCACCACAGTCCACCTCTTCTGTTTCACAGCATGGGGGTGTGAAACCAATGAGGTAGCCCCTGGTGTGGGAAGATCCCAGTTGAATGGAGCTGTTCTCACTGCTACCTTACCTACTGTGGGCCTTCCCCCTTCCTTGCTGCTCGGGAAGCTGCTGCTGCTCCTGCTTTCCAAAGTCTCTGCAGCTGTGGATGAATGAAAGCATGAACACTGAGTTAATATTGCTTCAGAGAAGCAATGATTAAAGGGCATTAACCTCTCAAAACAGTATTAAACACAGTTATAAGTTTACTGAGGCAAGATCCAAATGTTTCAAGAGGAACAGGTCTGCTTTTATGGCTCTTTGTTAGTTACACATCAAATCTATCCTGTACTGTTTGTTTCCCTGTCTGCTCTGGCTGCCTTTCTGATTTCTGTGCTGGGGGCTGTGATGCCTAGAAGCAACTTTCAGCTTAAGTATTACAAAGCTGGATTTTTTTCCTTCCATTTTACTTCTCTGTAAAACACTGACACTTCTTTGGAGGGGCAGACACTCATCTTCTTTCTTAAAACTCCAGACACTGATGCTTAATGCTGCCTATTCCAACCGGAGTATCCAATGCATCCTGTTGAGGTCCTAATCTCACAGGAAGATAGAAAGAATTGAAGAATAATCATCCTGGTAGCACGGGCTGTTCCAGGTTGGTTTATGATGCAGTTGCCCAGCAGATGGCTGTCTGGGGCTGCCAGCAAGATGGACAAACCTGCAGGTCCAAAGGCAAGGTCGTGCAAGGAAGTGAGCACAGCAGCTGGCAGGCAACTGCAGCTGGCTGTGGCAGCTGCAACTTTACGGGTTGGGCTGCAAAAGTTTTACATCTGTCAGGACAGACAGGCAGCTCGGGGACAGGACCCTCTTCTCTCCATGTGTCCTGCCGAGGAAAACTGTTATCTTCCAGTCCTGGTGATGAACTGTCCATTGCAGTTAGTGCTCTCTCCCAAGCCAGTCCCATTAGCCTGGAACGCTGCAGACTATGAAAAACATGTAATACTTGGAAAGCAAATCAGAGACTAGTAACGTCCTGGATTCAGTTGCTGGGATTAAGAGCACAGCTCCTCCAGTTGAGCACTGAGGAACCTTCTCGTAGTCTGTGTGCTGGCTTCTTCTTGGTGCTTCAGCACTTTAGCTGTGCTGTCACCAACTCAGGCTCACCTGTCTGGCCTTAAACAGTACTTGCTCTGAAAGACAAATGTTCCCTATATTCTCTAATACTTCAGTTGTTACTAGTAACTGTAAACTATCTTCTTTCTGCCAAACTATGTCCTTTTATACTTTATTTTTAAAGCATTTCAGATCCTTTTTCCAATTTTAATTATCCTAATTATATTCTCCCCAATCTGAAGTTTTTGCAGAGCTTTGCATTTTGCATGAGAGAACTGTCTGTTTAACATGCTTGATTTCATTTGTTGCTTTTAGAGAAGTAAAATATGGAAGAAAACAATCAGGAACAAGGGGCTGCTTTCCAACAGCAGTGGTGGGAGGAGAGGAGATTTGGGAAGGCTGATCAGAGACAGCTGCTTGTTTGTTCAAAGACTGAAACCCAGGCACCATGGAAATGTGTTAAAAAGCTGCTCATGTTTCTCAAGGTTCTGCCATACAAAATGTGCCAAATCCCCTTGGTATGTGCAAGCCTCAGAATGAGAGGGATTTTAACACAGGTACAGTTTTCTGCACACTGAGGACTCTCTTGCTTTCAGAAGCCCAGATTTGCATCATTCAAACATTATTTTCTAATTGCCAGGCTTCTTGTGGGAATTCACGTAACATATCTACAGGTTAATGGCATACAGGAGCAGGTGGTCAGCCGTGTCTCTGTGCTAGCAAAGGATACAGATGACATCTGTCTTTATGCTCCTTGTGCTCATAGAGCATGTTTTTGCTGTATCAAAATGAGCACAGAGTTCCACAAGATTCTTGTGCTGTACATCTTCCTGGCCTATCCTGCTTTGATGCAAGTGATTTTTCCAGTGGTGATTCAAGGTGCCTGGAAGTATTCCAGAAGTAATCCATGATACATAAATCTTCCATGCTTGACTTTCAAATCTTCCATGCTTGCATTTCTCTCCCCATTGTGTCCAAGTGACTTGTGTAGACTCAGCTTTGCTACATTGTCAGAGAGGTCCTTGGAATACCCCTGGCAAGCCAGTCTTCATCAAATTTGTCTAAAGGAAACTGCCTGTGGGAGGATTACTAAAGTCTCTTCAGTTTGGAAAGGTTGGCTGAATCCAAGATAAACTGCTCCTCTACTGCTCTGCCCTCATCTGACCATTGATAACTTGTCCACTGGGCTAAGAGGCCTGGGGTTGCCCCAAGGCAGGTGTAGAAGAAATAACCTCAGTAAATCAGTGTCTGGCATTCTGGAGCTGTGTTCGAGCAAGTCATTTTTCACCAAGGCCAGAACAGTCCTTCAAGCAGCTTGCAGCCCCTGGGCACGAATGCCCCTCATATGTGCGGTGTGGGATGGTTCTCCTAATGACATCTTGCTTCCAACTGTAACACATGACTGTGCTGCTTGCTTGTACAGGCCACAGACAGAAACGCCCACTGAGTCAGTGGCATGAGGCCACTGGTACGCTGCCACGTATACACTGTGGCACTGGGCTGGTGACACTGGGTGTGCTCTGCACCAAAGGGCTTCCATAGCGCTGCCCAACTGTTCCCGTTTGAAAACAGGCCCAGCTGCCTTGGCAGCTGTTTGCTGGGGACTTCTGAGGATGGCAGGGAGGTGCCTGCCCTGCAGCCAGGGGCTTCCCAGAGGGAAGTGCTATAGGGATTGCTGGGATTCCTGCCTCTTCCCTGCTCACTGGGATCCATTTTGGGTGATCTGACCACAGGCAGCTGTGCTCATTCATAATGGTGGGTTCACCACCAGCTCAGCATCCGGGGCTCTTTCTGACCCTGTTTTATGCCATGTTTTGTCTTTCTGCCCAGTGGACCCTGCCCTGAGAAAGCTGCTCAGTGAAGGAGAGGGAATGGGCTGCCTGATGCTGGATGCTTGAAATGGAAAACTATTTCTAATTTAGGGAGATTTGTGTATAAAACCGAGGACATTTTCCATTACCTCAACGTGCTAGAATGGTTCTGCAAGTGTATCTCAAACCTGGTAAAAATGTAAACCTTAAATAAAGATTGGACAGGATTTTTACTAACACATCTTTGAATTCAGACACTTTAGTTTAAGATCAGATGGTTCAGTTTAAGCAGTTTACAATACACAGGTTCTCCCCAGGCTTACCAGAAGCCTGGCTATAAAGTTCAGTATCAAATTTACAGCAACAGGCTACAGATAAGTGTCACTTCCCTTTGCAGGTGACAGTTTGAATGTAGATTTGCTAAAGTACATGATGCTGTTGCTAATCCTCAGCATTGCTGACTGGAAGCCTGCAATGTTTATCCATGACATGAGCTGACGTCCCTTCATCAGAGACCCAAGCTCAGGATTCTCCATCAGTGCTGCTGCTGCTCTGGGTCTGAGAGAAGTTGCACATGAGCTCTGGATACCAAAGTAAATTTTTACATGCCTGGTTATGGATTCCCCAAGGCTGAAAGCATATCCTAGCAGCAACATTTCTTCTCCGTACTATTTCCTAATACTGTTTCCTAATAGTTATTTATTGCTGGCAGCTGCTTGCTCCTTCCTCTCTCCACTCATACCATCAAAAACTTCTAAACTGCGATTTAGCCTTGAATATTCATCCTAGTAGACCAAAAAGAAGGAATTCAGTTCTCTGTCCCTTCCCATCTTTAATCTCTAAGTAGATTTCAGTAGAACCAGCTGAAATGCTGAAAATGTGTAAAATTACAGTGAGTCCTCTAAGCCCATGTGATTCAGAAAAGCTCCTGACTGCCTGCATAGACAAATCCTAAAAAAATACTTCCCTCTGAAACATAATCCTCCTGCTCATCCCCCATCCCTCCCTCCCTTCTCACCCTTGACTCCCTATCAATCACTGCCAGGCAATTATCTGCTTCGTTTACTGCCTCCTGGCTGGAGCCAAAGTTCGGGAATTGGCAGTCGATGGCAGGAGATCACTCGCTGAAGGGAACTCACTGTTCTCCCAGCCTGCCCACCCATTTCCCAGCTGTGGCAGACGTGCTTAGCTGCAGAGCGCTGCGAGCTTCTGCAGGGTGGTTGGACCCTGGCTCGAACAGCAGAGGCTTCTCCTGGAAAGGATCCTGAAGCTGTGCTGGGCAGGAGGCTACAGCAGGGTCTCCTCCTGCTCTGGCAGCACCCTAGGAAGCAGTCTGGCATCTGCCACTGCTGAGATGGGGAAGGTGCAGGGAGATAGAGAGCTCTGGACAGCTTTCCCTGTCTTGGTCCTTGCCTGTAGCCCCAGTGACTCCAGGTGGATGAAGCTGGGTTGACCCAGATCCCCCCTGTCTCCAGTCAGCAAAAGCTGCATCAGGATGGGAAAGTTTGATTTATTCTGGACTAAGGATGCATCTGGAGATGGTTCTTTTGCCAGGGGCATCATGGATGAGGCATGGTGACACAGCATGGTGATATAGTGCTTCTGTGAAAAGTCTGTGAGCAAGTCCTTGTGATGTGCATGAGTTCTTTCATGTGTTGATGATAAATTGTTGGGGTTTTCCCCACTTTCCTCCCTATGGGTCCAGCTAAGAGGATGAAGCACTCCTCTGTCCCACATACTGTTTGCTCCAAAAGCGCAGACCAATCCTGGCACTTCTCACAAAATGAAGCATGCAGTTGCCCCACTCACCAGCACAGGCATGTTTAGAA
Organism: Chloroceryle amazona; assembly: GCA_027560015.1. NCBI lineage: Eukaryota > Metazoa > Chordata > Aves > Coraciiformes > Cerylidae > Chloroceryle > Chloroceryle amazona. The sequence goes on along the minus strand of JANHFX010023528.1, from coordinate 17,896 downwards.
ATGCCTGAGCTCTTTGCTGGTACAGGAGAGCAGCCCCTCCCAGGGTTGTATCCATGCTGCCCTCTCCCCCAGCTTTGCCCCCCACCCTGGCTCCAGGCACAGGGGCAGGTAGAGAAGGTCTGCAGGGAAATGTTACAAGGGGAACTGGATTGCAAAGCACAGCTGATTTCAGCTCCTCCACCTTGGTCCCTTAAACAGTGACTAGGATTTATTGCAGAAAGGTTACTCTCTCTGGAAAAGAAAAAAGCAGATGGTGTCACTCAGAACTATTTTGCTCAGTCCAAAGACCCCACAGCCCAAATCTCTGACCCCAACAAGGACAAAAGGAGGAACAAAGCACCTAATTAATTAAAATAAGTATTGATTTTTATATATGCTGAAAAGTTTCTTTATTGAGTACTTGACTAATATTCTGTCTTCCATAGGTTCTTCTGTAACTAAAACCCTCTGGTCAATCATTTCTGGTAAATTTGAATTATCTGGAAACACACTCCTGCCTTTTACTAAATGCTCAGAGCATTCTTTGCTGAAGGTAGTGTACACATTGGGAAAGGATGGAGCTTTTAATTTAACCCATGTAGCCTAGCAACATTTACACCATCAATAAACAAGTATGTTTTTCTGAGCCCAGCCCTTTCTTTGCCCTGACTCTATTGATAGTAATGGTAATATTGACAATGCCCAGCCTACTGCATTTAGAGTGTCATCTTCTTACTTCACGTCCCTTTTATTCACATCTCAGCTATCCTGCTAAAGCTTTGCTCAGAACAACAGTAACATCTTGAAATGAGGTGTCCACGGAAGATGCTCATCTTTATTTTTATGGTTAGTTTTACTTTCTAAATGATCTGCTTATCTTACTAGTCATATGGCTGTTCTAGAGTCTCTGAAATGTGATTGCTAGGAAACTTGAAATGTGTTAAGTGTTCATTCACAAGTATTTTCTGAAGGAAGATCTTTGTCAACCATGTGTCACTCCTGAAATTTGCCACAATTCAACTTCAAAGGGGGATATCTTCCTGAAATCATTGGTGTCCTGGGATGTTTGTGTTGAGAAATCTGAAGGATAACTGCAGTGCCAACATCACCTAGGTGACTGTGGTGATGAAGATGGGAAATCCAACTTCATTATGTACACAGATGCTTTCAACTGGACACCAAGAATAACTCTGAGATTCATAGATCCACAGAACATATGGCCAAAGAGTTGTTACCTAGTGACCCACAGCTCCAGGGCAGCTTTGCCTGAGCTCTGCCTGCAGCATTTAATGACAGAGACAATGAGGAGGAAGGTTCACCTGCAAGGGACTCTGCCCACAAGTTCGGCTCCAGCCTTTCACAGCCTTTTCTGTATCAAATGGCAACAGAAATCTCTCTTGAGGTTGCAGCACCGTGAGTGGCTGCAAGCCCTCCACGGGTACTACCTGGCCACTGCAAAGCCAGTCTGAGCTCAGTTTGTTTAAACCCAGCTAATGGATGACAGCTTGTGCAGACAGAGAGGTGAACACCTTGGGATTCAGCAGGGATATTGAGCTCTGGCAGGACATGGCACTTTCTAAGACACAATAAAGAGCTGCAAGAGAATGAATGGGTTACATATTTGGGGGAAAAAAGACTAATTTTCACATGTAAGCTCATTGCACACAGGATGCAAACCCAAATGCCCCTCAAAGCATTTTAAATGCTTGGTAGAATCCATCTGGGAAGTCATAATCTCTTGTGCTCTTGCTAGTTTTTACCTTTTTTTTTTCCCTACTTTTGTCTGGGATATCTTCTTTTCTTATTCTTTATGCATTTAATTTAACACTTGATAAATTGTTGCATGAAGAGTTGTGGGTTTTTTGTTTACTTCAGAGTATCTCAAATATAAAGGCTTTGTTTAATAAGTAAACACCACAAGTAGTACACATTTTGCTAAAATATGTTATTATCTTACTGCAAACACGGGTGCTCCTGAATTCCTATATATTAAATCCAGTAGTCCTTACCACTTGGCATTTGTTTTCATACGATATCAGCTTTTCCTGTCATATGCTGTGAAATTAAGCTTAAATTAATTCTAAACATACTTAAAAAAAATATCTATCTGCTGTTAAGAAGTTATTTACTATTTAATATTTTACTTATTCTTGATGACTCCTTTTTTCCCAAAAAAATCTTTTCCCTAAATACTGTTTGACTTATTTTCATAAGTAAATAAATAATTAAATATCCAAAGAGGTTTCCATTTACTGGAAGCACAGAGCAGTTTTCTTTACTTTCTCTAACTTGTTCCAGCAACCAGAGTATTCATTTCCACAAGAGTGTTCCCTGAGACTTTGTTGCTTCCATGGTTTGGTTGTGATTTTCCTTCTGTTCCAGTAGCTTTTCCCTAATCTCTTTCAATATGAGTTTAGAGATGAATGAGAAATCTATGTCATAAGTAAAATATAATCTCATTTCCCTGAGGGCAGCTCTTCTCAGTCTGGAAGCCTGAATTGCTGACACAGTGAGTGGTTGCTGCCTTCTCTATTTTACCTTCTTTATTGGGTCTTTTCCTGTTAAAAATATATACCAGTCAAAATTCCAACAAGAATTGAACGTTTACCAAAGTACTGGCCTTTTTAAATGCATTTTTTAAACTATTTGGTTTTGACTGTGAGAAGAAGCCGAGCCCTGTGACAGGGATAACTGGGCAAGCAAATGTGTTTTTTAATATGAGAAACCATCATTTCTTATTGTTATATACAGCTTAAGTCTGAAATGATACTAATGAAGAGTTGCACAGCTTCCCTTCACTTGAGCTGTAGAAAACAGCTGCTGGAGCAGACCTTCCACGTCTAGCACTTGGCCAATTATTTTCCTGATGCATGATAAAAGAAGTGGATTTTTAGTTTTGTCATTTCTTCCTTCACTGTTTAGTTCTTCAATCTTCAAATATCTCAGTTTAAAGGCAGCTAATTATTTTTAAAGCTTCAGATGTGTTGATCCTGATGTTTAACACCCCTGCGACACACAGGGCTGACCCATTCCCAGGGTGGGGGCCAAGGAGAATGGCAGCAGCCAAGGAGGACCGTGAGAGCTGCAGGATGCTGAGCCACAAAGCCCGGTCCAACTCCCTCTGCCTCCCTGCTGTGCTCAGCCATTTGCCCCCACCAACCCCCAGCCCAACCTTGGCCACAGCCAGGCTCTCAGCTTGTGTTTGGCTCCCCAGCAGCTCCAGGTTCCCCTTCTCCATGAAAATACTGACCACACTCCCACTGTAGGCACCCAGCATTGACCCCTATTTTCACTCATCCCAGAAGTTCTTCAAGAGGATCTTTTCCATTTTATTTAACCTCCTCTTTCCCAAATTCATCTCTGAATTTTTCCACAGTGGGAATAGGCTCTTCCCATTATAGCAAGCTTTCTGCAACTTTCCTTCTAAGCACCAGCACTGCACTGTGCAACCTTCATACTCATTAACTCCCAAGAAATCCTCACATATAACCTTTTGGTTATTCCTCACATATTAAAATCCTCTGGTTTAGCTTCACTTTTGATTCTGCAAGAGCATTTTCCATTCCTTTGTCCTTTTATCCCTTCACTTTCCACCCCTATTGAGTTTCACATTTGCCATTGCTCTTTTTCAGCAGCTAATTATTGGCTTCTCTCTCTGGACTATTCTTCTATGTGTCTGAGATGTGGATTTTGATCCCAAGCAACTGGAATACATTTTCCCCTTGCTTAAAGCCTCTCCATGTGTAAAAACAATTTTGCAGACTGAAAGAATCAGCAATCTTTCTGTAACAGATTTCCCTCCTTTTGAACACTGCTTTGATTTCCACAGTGTTTCTTTTAAAGTTTGGTGGCAAGATCTTGAGAAAATAGCAGCTCATTGCTTTTGAGATAAACTCTTATCTTTTTTATAATTTATTATCCCTGTCACTAAGTGGAAAAATTCCCCATCAGTTTCTGAGCCCGTTACATAGCCTAGGAAGCAGCAATAACACTCACTCTGTCATCTCCTAGGACAACTCAGATTAAACAGCTTTGCAATTAAAGTGTTTATATATTGCAGATTTTTACCTCCTTCCTCATTTTGGGCAATTTCATCAATCAACTGTCTTCTCTTTTCCTGTTTTTTTGTTGTTTTGTTTTTGTTTTGTTTTTTTTGTTGTTTGTTTTTCTGTAGCTCTCCAGAACTGCTGCACTGCTCAGGCTCAGGAGGTTTCTCCTTGGTCTGTTCCAACACTATCCCTCACCACCAGCATCCCAAGCTGCATCCGCTGCCACCCTTTTAAGCCCTTGTTCTGGGAGGCTTGTGAGTTGACTCAGCATTCCTTGCCCCTTCCAGTCCTTTCTTGTCTTTGATGTTACAGTTTAACTTCTGCCTGAAGCTGAACCAAAACTGCAAGCTTGAAACACCTTTTTCCATAAGACATTTTCAGTTTTCGGAATTCTTTGGCAGCAAATCTTTTATAATCCTGTGCTGAGCTTTCAAGGGGTTGATAGGTTTAGAGTGTAAGTGAATTGAGTTTACCTTGTGATACGAAGCTACATAGAAAATACCCTGCTAAAACAGCTAAATAGAAAAAAAAAAAGAAGACTGTTTCTGAGCCAAGCTCCATTTTAATGCTGCATCCTCAAATCTAGTAACTGCCTAAGTGTGTTTTCAGACACAGAAAAATCAGCCAGTGATTGAGGGGAAAAGTGAAGCAAGAACAGTCTGACTGGGCTGTCAAACATACAAAGAAAACCAAGAGGAAACACCATGCTTCTAGCTTTGATCAGGTTCTGTTACTCACAATGCTGTTTGTAATGGCCATGTTCCTTCACACAAGAGATGGCTCAGTGGGAAATTATTGTCAAATCGAAACTGCAGAGTGATCGGGGCAGAGTTGCTTCTGATCTACTCTGGGATGCACTCTGCTGTCAGAAAAACTATGTTCCCACTTGCCTTTATCTCAACAGGCTCAAATACTCAGAGGCAGGGAGGAGATTGAGGGAGACAGGCCATAATTACATCTTCTTTCTCACATGATTAAGTATGAACAAAGGAACAACTGCAGTACATATCCCCTGCACTGAGATCCTCCTGCAAACGCACAGGCAGAGCCAAACTCTGCCAGCAATCTTCCTGTTTCATGGGCAAACCTGTGCAAAGATTGCTCAAGATGACAAGTGAGATAAACTCCACAAAATCTGAAGAAGGACCTGACAGCTCAGCCAGACAGAGGGCCTAATTAATAATTCAAAACAATACTTTGAATACTAAATGGTCTTTTATGTTCCTCTAAGCTGAGGTATAAATCTAGGCTGATTTTTTTCCAACAGGTTTGTGTTAGCTGTGACTCAGAAAAAACAGTCACCTTTAAAGGGGTGTGAAGAAAGAGAGGAAACAGGTTTTTTTTCTGCATGTTGCATCTAGTTTCTTGCTGACTGCAAATTAAACCTCAAGGAACATCACTGCTGTGTGTTTAGAAGGGAACGGCCCCCTGCACAACTGCAGATAATATGGAGCAACAGTGTGAGGAACAAATGGTTTTGAGGTGACATCAGAATCCAAAATGTGTGAGTTTGACATGCGTTCCTGGCTGTCATTTTTTTAGTGTCTTCAGGCTTCTCAGTGTGATGGAGCAAACAAAAGGCCTTCCACAAGCTGGTCTGAATTTAAGTATAGGGTGAAAGATGGTAGATGAATCCCTACAATAGGAGGGACCATGTGGTGCCATGATAGTCTCTGTGTGCCAAGCCTCCTTTCAGATGTTTCTGGATAGCACTGACTGGCTGTGGTGGGGAGGTGTGAAAAAAAACACCGGCACATCTCAAATGGTGACAGAGGACAACGTTGGCAGAATGACTGCTGACAGATTCAACTGAAGACAGGTAATAAAAGATGTTGATGGAGAAGATAAGAAATGTATTTAGTTCAGGGGAAGAGAAGAAAGACAGAAGTTCATAGGAAAATGGAATGGTGGAAATAATGAACCAGGAAAGTGGCAGATTTTATTCAGGACAAGAGTGATAGAAGATCGCATCCACAGAAGACAGAGAAACAGCTGGTGTGCTTGAGCCACAGAATAAAGGAGGGACTGGATATGTGATTCATCTGGTAGAGGGTAAGGAAATGTTGGATCTTTCCTAGATGTGAAAGGAAAATGTGACTCCCAAGGCTCCTGATGCAATTAGCAGAGCCATTGAGAAAAAAACAGCAAAGAGGTCAGGGAAAGCAGCATCTTTTCAAGGCTGAATGATGCAAAACCACACGCCCTGAAAAACATTTCTCACAGTTCAGGAATCCTTTGTAAACACAGCTAACCCCGGTTTTGATTGTGAGAAGAAAGACAGCTTTCAGAAAATGCACAAAGAATGTCTGAGAGAAAGTAAAGCCAGTATCAGAAATAGAAGGATAAATTAAGTAATATATCTGTAGCTGTAAGTACAGGCAGTGTTTACTTAAAACCAGGTATGTTAACAGCGTTGAGACATAGCACTGCAGCATATGGTAATATCTCCAGAGGCAAAAAGTAACACTAGACCCCTGAAGCAGGCTCTGCTCTTCTGCAAGAATCAGTGTAAGGCTTAACAAAAGCAAAGCACTGCTCACACACAAAACCAGGACACACAGGCTTGTGTTCAAGAGATGCAATTTATTCAAGGGCTAATTACAGTAGTCAAGAATCTTTTTAATCTAACAGTTTACATATGTAAAGGGAGAAAAGATTCTTACAATAACTGACAAATGACAAGGAAATTACCTGACTTCTTGAGTAAATTCTTCTATCCTTTACTATCTTCCTGTAAGAAGGAAAACGCTCAAAAGGAAAACGCTCTTCAGATGCAGATAACTGAATGTCTATGCATCAAACTTTGAGCACCCTCATCTTACTAGAAGTTCCAGAGATGGCTCTAGTGAAGTCCACAGAACATGTTTGATGCAGATCTCTGTGAGCACAGTTGTGATAAAAGGTATGCGGGCTCCTGAAAACTTGTCATCATTGGGTTGGGTCTGGTCACCAGACCACCTTTAGGCACACAAGCAGGAAGCTCTGGGCCTTACAGTATTAACACAAGCTTATTTGCTTGTGTAAATTTATCTTTAATCCACTGCCTACATAATGCTGTGTACTAAATGTGACACAGTGTAATGTGGCAGTACCCTAAAATCAATCTACAAGATTAGGGTTCTTCATCCTGAAGAGGAGACTTTATAGTGGCCTTTCGGTACTTAAAGGGGGCATATAAGAAAGATAAGGACAGTCTTTTTAACAGGACTTGTTGCAATAGGATAAGGGGTAATGGCTTTAAACTAAGAGAGGGGAGATTTAGATGGGATATAAAGAAGAAACTTTTTACACTGAGAGTGATTGAACACTGGCCCAGGTTGCCCAGAGGGGTGGTAGATGCCCTATCCCTGGAATCATTTCAGGTCAGGTTGGACAGGGCTCTGAGCAACCTGCTCTAGTTGCAGATGTCTCTGCTCACTACAGGGGGTTTGGATTAGACAACCTTTAATGATCCCAACCCAAACCATTCTATGATTCTGATTCTATGATTCTAAAATTACATAGACACATAATACAACAGGAGGCAATAATTTCTGATGTTACAATGTTTGCAGGTCCTGTTTATACAAGCCAAGAAGGGTGGCCTCAGCACTTGCTCCCTTTAGCTAATCCTCTCTTGCTGACATTGTCTTTCCTGCCATCCCATTTTGACCTGGTTAGCATCTTCTGGAAGTAACCTTATGTCTCACTACCTGCAAGGAGCCATGCACACTGGTCACCTACTCCTAACCTAGCCCCAGACCGTGAGCACATGGTCCTACGCTCATCAGGTCATCTACCTCTCTGCATTCCTGTCGTCTAGAGGTCAGGGCTGCCCTGCTTTGTTGGGGGAAGCTGCTTGGAGACAATCTGATCTGCCGGCGCCTGCCCGCCCAATGTCGCCGAGGCAACGAGGTCCCCCGGGAAGTGGGATGTGTTGCCTTAGCAATGCGATGCTCCCGGCTGCAGCCACAGCCTCCATTCAGTGAAACTACGGAGGCACAATTTGGTGTTGCTGGAGCCCTACCGCAGATTAAAAGTCAGGGTGGCCAAAGGATGGTGTCAAGGATGGATACAAATGTGTATTTGTAACTCCCACTGTTGAAGCAGTTTCATATTAAAGGCTCTGGCTGCTGCTGCAGTAGCTCTGCCAGTGCCTGCACTAATGCACTGCTCTGAATGAAATTATTTATGTCACATTCCTTCATTGCTCATGATCACATGTTTTGCCTTATAGTTAAATTATGAATAATCTAGGCAGGATACATTTTAATGATGTTTTCATTCCTATTCTGGATGTATTGATTCAGCAGGTTCTTTCAATAGAGACTCTCTGACAGTTGGGCTAATGTAACAAGTATTTTTAAATACCAGAACAGTGAAAGGAGAAACAGGGAAAATATTTGACCATCTATAAAAACTAACAACAGTGGCTTTTCCAGAAATCACGTGAAATATTGTATCACCCTCTTCTGACCTTCATAGAAAAAGTTCAAGCCTGTTTTAGCTTTTTTTCAGCAGAGGTTTTTCTACTGTTTCAAGGCAAAGATCTATTATTTGTACATCAGTAGTTTCCAGTAGCTAGCAAGCACAGGACCCCTCCCCCCCTGCCATGTCAAGTAGTGCCAAACCAAAAGACAGATCTTCTAGAGCTTATGAGATATTGAGGAAAGGCTGAAAAGGAATGGATCATAGAACACTGCCAAGAAACAATGGAGTCTGTGAGCCCCTGGAGCCACAGAGTCAGTCATGAATAGGAGCTACGCTTGGTGTCCACCCTTGGAGCTGTTCTACTTTTCTTCACAGGGTATCACAGGTATCACAGGGTATTAGAGGTTGGAAGTGACCTTGGAGATCTTCAAGTCCAACCCCCCTGCCAGAGCAGGACCATACAATCTAGCACAGGTCACACAGAAACGCATCCAGGAAGGTTTTGAAAATCTCCAGAGGAGGAGACTCCACAACCTCTCTAGGAAGCTTGTTCCAGTGCTCTGTGACCCTTAAAGTAAAGAAGTTCCTCCTCATGTCAAGGTGGAACCTCTTGTGCTCCAGCTTACATCCATTCCCCCTTGTCCTATCACAGGGCACGAGTGAGAAGAGGCTGTCCCTTTCCTCTTGACACTCAGCCCTCATATATTTATAAACATTTATCAAGTCCCCTCTCAGTCTTCTCTTCTCCAGACTAAAGAGCCCCAGGTGTCTCAGCCTTTGCTCATAAGACACGTGTTCCAGTCCCTTAATCATCCCTGTAGCCCTCCGTTGGACTCTCTCGAGTAGATCCCTGTCTCTCTTGAACTGGGGAGCCCAGAACTGGACGCAATGCTCCAGGTGAGGTTCCTCTTCTTCTGAGGCTGTAACAGACAAATACTGGTACAACAGATCTTGTTAAGCTTTCATAGCATAGCTTATTTGAAACAACTGCCTTTGAAATGCTTGGAATATGAACCTACAGGGAGTTTTCTGTGTAGGGAAGGACTTTTCCACAGCAATCTAGGACTAAGCATGGTGGAGACATGATTCTAGCATAGCTCCTCTATGCACTACCCCAACATAAGCACATCAGGCTGACTGAAGGAGCAGGAGGAAGTACTGTCAAGGTTTTGCCTTTGGAGCAAACTGTACACTAACGACATGATTGCTTGCTTGCTGTCACTGTTCAAGATCTTGCAAAAGCAAAACAACAAATCCTTTTGCAAACTTGGAATTTCTACAGTATAAATAAATCAATATGAAAATAACTTGCCATCATTGTAAAAATAAAGACAGTTCTTTATTAAATAGCTTTTTATGATATAATGGAGTATAATAAATAAGCTTCTATCATGGAAAGAGATTCTTGCTTAATTAAAGAAAATTTGAATGATGTCTGACTACAGAAGTACAATACTTCATGAAATCTGTGTTGAATATTTATTGGTTCACAGTTGCTTGTATGCTCTGAGGAAAGATAAGAGATTGAAAGCATTTTGCAGGTATTCACAGGATAACTTAAAATAGGATAATATTTGTGAACTTCAAGGTATTGAAAGGGTTTCCAGAGCCATTCAGAACTCAGCCATCTACAGAAGTCACTGTGTATCACAAAGTGTTATGGGTGTTTTCACCATTGATCTCACCTACTGTCTGACCTGTTATTGTCATTAAGAGGTCTTAACTACTACGGGAAAAAATCTTTAAAGACTTAGGGATTGCCAGCACAGTGGTGAGGAATCTAAAGATCTTTCTGTATGGACACTAGATGTCAATGGAGAGACACTTCAAACCAGCTGCAAGAAAGGGCTCTGCTGCTGCAGCATTCTCTAAAAAAAGGCTCTTCTTTTCCACTTTTTCTACTATGACTCTTCTGGGCTGATAGCCCTGGGAATTAAAGTCACAAGAAATCCTCAGGAGAGGCACTGTACACAGAACACCCATCCAATTAGCTTCTGATACAGTCACAGTTGAAGGCAGAAAGCATTTGTCAGCCCTACAAACCAGTCAGTTTTTTGCCAAGACTGACAATGAAGGATCTAACCACAGTGAGGCAGCTTTATAATCCTTTGTCCTGGGTGCTGAGACCACCTGCTTCTTTTAATGCAGACATCCAAGCTGCAGTCAAACACCAAATACTTTTACAAACCTCAAGAACCTAAACTAAGTTGGAAAAAATAGCCTAAGAGTAAGAAGTTTCACATCTCCATTATCCTCCCCTGAGATATATAATCCTCTATCAACATTTTTCTTGTGTGTGTTAAAGCACAGCATGTGAAGAATGGCAGAAAAATGCAGTTGGAACTGCTTACTGATTTTCTTTGAAAACTGAAAACTAGTTAACTGAGCTGCATGCTGTGCTGTAAGTTTAATTAAAACAAGTGCTAACAGCTGTAACAGAGCTCATAAAAGAGTTTTCAGGATGAAATATAAGATGTTGGGGATTTGGTAGATAAAGCTCATTTATTACTTTCATAATTTACATTTAAGACTACAATTTTAATACTGGGAATTACTCAACACTGTGCTGAGCTGGAAGGACTGGTAAAACGTACCCCTCACATAGTGGCCATTGTAGTACTTCCCTGTGTTTGTGTACAGCACTTCGCGGGGGGGGGGGGGTGGGGGTGTGTGTGTGGGCGCTGAAGGCCGGGGCGTCACCGCG
>JANHFX010023524.1:21957-44209 GCA_027560015.1 Chloroceryle amazona | reverse complement strand
TTCCGTGACCGCGGGGAGGGGGGGGAACGGGGACCGAGGGCACAGCTGGTGGCAGCTGCAGCGCCATCTGCTCGGGGCCGCGCTCCCCGCTCCTCGGCCCCGGGACAGCCCGGCCAGGTAGGGGTGAGGTGGGCTGCGAGCGTGAGCCCCACCACGGGCACCCCCGCCCGCGGAACCGGGGCCGGGGCTGCCCGCCCAGGGGCGATGGGGGGGATGGAGGGAGCTTGGGAGCTCGCTCGCAGGAGCCCCGGCCAGGGCATGCAGATGTCCGCATCCCTCCGCCGAGACTGTATTTACCGAACGCTGTCAGCACCGCCTCTGATTTATAGCGGTGTGTGCGGAGGGGAGGGGAAAAAAGGGGGGAAGAAAAAAGCAAAGCGAAGCACAAAAGCACCCCCCTAATTCGTCTCTTTCATCGAGAGGCTTCTGAAGAGTACAAGAAGTTGATCGCTTTGCGAAGGATCTGCCACGCGACCGCACAGACCCGATTTCCCATTTTTCTTCACCATTTATTGACAAACCAAAGAAAAACGCTTGCTTTGTTTTACGCTGAAGGCATGACACAGAAAAAAGCTTCTTTTAAACAGTCCCATTCAGACACGGCAGAGCATTCATTAAAGACAAGAGTTCCGCAGCAAAATTGCTTCCCAGTGCCCGCGGGGAAGGGCCTGGTTTGGACGGTCCTGAGGAACACGCCAGCCCAGCTGAGCTCCCTCAGCTTCAGCGACTTCTTCAAGACGCCCGCCAAAAGGACCGAAATTCAGAGCAGGGGTTGGTGTACAAACAAACAAGCCGAGCTTTACAGTTCTCAGCAGGACAATCATTTCCAAAGGCTAAATGGGTACCACTTACCATACATTTTGCCTTCATCTGATAAGATGATTTTCCTCCTCCCACACGGTGGATAGATAGCTAGAGCCTCCTGAAAGCTCTGTTCAATGTCAGGGCTCCAGACACCTTCTGCATCATTGTCAATAGGTTTATCTGCAGAGTCACTCATTCTTTCAATGTCTTCGGCAGGACTCTCGCTGCCGCTCCAGCTGCTGGGCTCAATGGTGATGGTTGGGGTCTCCAAGCCTAAGCCTGGAGTCTTACAGGAAATAAACCTACAAAACAAGCAAACAAAGAACCCCAAAAGGCGTTAAAAGGCGTGGAACTTGAGGCAAACCTTTCTGTCTACTGCTGATACGAAGGTTAACAGCAGCTGAGCAGTAACTGCAGTAACACGAGCACGGGAAGCAACCAGCTAAAGTGAAAAATTAATCACCATTCTACCCGAAATCAGCAGAAGTGGAGCGCATTTTCTGTCTGCAATTACCTGAAGGCATAAAGCATCAGGTTATTTTTCACAGATAGTCAAACTGGGTCCTAATACCAGGGAAAACTCTGCAGCACATGACACATTTCGTCTGGCTGAAGACTGGCACCCTTAAAACAACCAGCCTGTTTCTCAGGCGGGGGTAAATCAGCATACTTCCACTGGCTGGAAGGAAAGCACACCAGTTTATGCCACAGAGCCTAAAACCACTTAAACAAAACAAAACAAAACAAAAACAACAACGAAAAAAAAGAAAGCAAAAGCCAAAACTATTGTTCACAGTCATCCGGATGTCAGTGGAGTAAATGGAATTACACTAGCGATGACACAGCTCAATGTGATTAACGAGAAAAGGCTGTAATTTTCAGATATCACCCAAATAAATAATAGAATCTGAGCTACATACACACAGAAGTCTTTAAAATCATAATCCCGGAGAAGGGAATTACGAGAAAAGATGTATACTTTGCCTGTTTTTAAAGCTGTCACAGAACCAAAGCAGAACAGAAATTACAAGCTTCGAGTTGCAGAATCAATTTAATAAGAAATAATTTAATAGGGCTGCACCTGCTCACACCACCAGAGCTGCAGATCTGTCACTGTTCCCTTTCTACTTTTGAGAGAAACACAACTCTGCTATAAAGCCTCGCTCCAGGCAAAAAAAAAAAGCTGCTACACCAGACTAAATTCACCTCTGGTGTAATTCTTTGGGAAGTCAGGGAAATAACCCCCGGAATGGATTTGGCTCAACATGTCTAGGCGTAATGCAGTTTTAGTTTGAAAAAAGAAGAAGTTTGGGGACTCTAACTGATCTAAGCGGATGGCAGCGCCCAAACACGCACGCGTGAGCTGCACACACACTTGAAAATCCAGTTAGTTGGCTAAACACCCAAAAAACCCTGCACTAGAACATCTTCATTCTGCTGGGGGAGCTGAAAGCAGGACCTTTCAGCAGGTGGAAGAGAGGGGCCTCCCCTGCACCTCTGTCCTCATGCTGCTACACCTCGGTGGGGTCTCAGTACGTCCTAAGGTGAAAAGTGTGGGAACAGCAGTGACCCCACGGAGGAAGAAGGGGAGACTCTACATGTGACAGCTCCAACGAAACACCTTTGAGCTGCAGAACTCCCCGAAAGAAGAAATATTTGCAGCAGCCCTCACCAGAACTAACCAGCCACTAACCTAAACCTGATACCTCGGAGTCTTACAGTGTCTTGCAAAAAATAACCAAACAGAGCTTAAACTGGGGAAACAGGGAGCAGCCTCCATCTCACTAACCAAGGTTACTGGTCTGACATCCAAAGTATGGGGTGTTTCCTCTTCTCCAGGCAGGAGCTCAGAGGGATCGGTACACGTGAAATGGACTCCAAAGAACTTCTTGCCCTCCCTCACCTGCTTGTCTCTACAAAGAGGCATTTCCTAACGTTGCATTGGTTTGAACATTTCAGCACAGCTTATGAAAATATTAGTGCCTACCCCCAGTAATCTCCAGGCTAATCAGTGTCTCAAACGCCTTTTAATAACTGATAATGAGGGAGCAGATGGATTCGCAGGGAACCACACACAAACGATAAGTGAGTGGGAAGTCTGGCCAAATACACCACTTATTGTCTGGGAAATCCAAAATGCAGAAAAACTGTAAAGCCTCGTCACAAAAAGGGCGATGAAAACCTTTGTGAAACAATGAAACGCCGTCCTTCGTAATTCTCAGAAGGCTGAAGAGTTGGTTCAACCCTTGCAAGACTTCAACCTCCTACCGAGATTTAGCCAAAACATAGATAGAGCAATACTGGGAAAGAACTGACAAAAACAATCGTGAGCCTTCAAATACAGGGGGAGTTTTAGGTAAAGCAGAGGTAACTGAATGTTGACTGGATAATTAGGGGGCGGTGGGGTCAGTTTTACTGCCAGGGCGCAGGGAAGAATGGCTACTGGAGATTTCATTGGCCTCGCATGATCGAGACCACAGCTTCACCAGAAGGCAGCAAGCGGGACTGTTTACTGGGTCAGTCCTTCCAAGGTGACTCGGGGAGGGAATCCTTCCCCTCGCTGCTCCCAGGCACCGCAGCATGCACTGCTCCACACAGCCACGGGCACCTTCTGCTCAGCCCAACCACCCTACGCTTACAAAAGCTGCCAGTCGTAGCCTCAAGTCTTATTATCCTCCTCTGTACCAGCCCTCGTTCTTACATCATGCCGAAATAATAATTAAAATGCACACAAGGAAAAGAGAGAGGCTCTAAAGTAATTAATGTTTCTTGATATTCATGTTAGATCTTGCACTGTGTTTACTGGTGAATTTTCACTCAGGTGCTATCTCCCTTCCCATTCCTTTTCACCTACTTGGATATCACCTTGAGGCATTAGTAGCTACTATTCCAGCCTCTAAAACATTAAGACAAGCAAGTGTTGCTTCCAGAACATCTGTACTATAGGGGAGGGGAGAAACCTGCTGGAAGAAACCCCCCTCATACTAAAGGTGGCTTTTAGTGATTTCCATGTGAGTGAATGCTGACACTGCAAGATCAAGCCAGAGGAGGAAAAAAAAAACCCCTTGTCTTACAACCCCTACATAGCTCCCTCTTACTTCAAGAAAATAATGAGCTTCTCTGTTAATCACTTCCAGCTCAGCTCTACGCATCAAAAGGCAATTCCACCTCCTTAGCTTGAGTTCTAAGGACCTAACTGTGATGAAAAATTTCAGACCTGTTATGCTGGAGTTCAATGTGATCATCAAAAATAATCCCAGCGGTCAATAGATGGGCTTTGTCACACATTTCTAAGGAGCTATAAATCTCACGTGAAAAAAAAAATGGATTTACAGTCCAACTGAAATGTATTAAAAAAACCCTAAACCAAAAAAAAATTAGTAAGCAAGATTCCTTATATCAGCAAACTCCAAATCCTACCATACCAGCTTTCAGCAGAGGAAGAGTTAATCTCCTGGAGGCAATTAACCCCACCCTCCCCAAAGGCAGAGCTTGCACACATGACAGATCAAGCTGAAGGAGTTCTGTATTTTCTTTCTTTAACTTTTAGGGAACCGATTCTGTGCTTGTGTCAGAATGTTAACGAAATGAAAACGCCTCGACGCTACCCAGAAAAACCAACCGAAATAAAACCCCAAACCAAAGGCAGACTTTGGCTAACCCTTCTCTACTTTCTATGATTGCTTAAAGCAGGCTGCTGTGGTTTAGGAGGTCTCTCTCCAGAGTTTCCCTTTTAACACCAGACTCTCTTAGGTATTTCAAGAGTTTCTCCCGTGCATAAAGCTCTTTCAGCTGCAAACCTGAATGCATCATCCGTGCACTTGCTTTCTGCTCTTGCCTGTTAAGTCAATTCCAAGGATGTCTTGTTTTCTTACATAGTTATTAAGACACTTTTTCTATGCATGACAGAGGGATGAACCCCCCCAACAGCGCAATGTTACATTCAGCAATGCAGAAACTATTGGGGCCAATCCTGCCTTTTACAAATCTGTTTTATAGCCAATTCATCCAATACGGCTTCATGAGATACGAGATAGGACTTAGCTTCATTATTTCAACTCAGTAGAGTAACTGGAAAAGTGATTTCAAAACTCAAGAGAAACAAGGACAGCTATTGTCAGAGCTAATCAAAGCCATGAATTTAACGAAAACCAAATGATAGTCTGTAATGTCAAGGGAACGACTGCTTCGCTTGCATAAAACATTCTCTTAGGCTCGCATTTTATGAGCAATGCAAACCTGGACTTGCCCAGAAAGTTGCCGCTCACCGCCCGACAAATGAGATCAATAACTCCTCGCACGAGCGCAGGACGAGCGCAGATTTAAGGCCTTAATATATTTCATATCCTTCAATACTCGCATAATGAACGAACATGGAAACATTGTCTTTCAAAAGCCAACAGAGCTGAACCTTATTTTACAACATCTTGCACAAGTTAAGCCATTTTGTCCGTTTGTTCACTGCATTTGCTTTCTCGATTTTCAGCGTGGAGGTGCTGACTGGTGCCTTCACTGAGGCATCACGTACCCACCGGGAGAGGATTAATCCTCCGCAGGTATTGGTGCAGGAGCACCAAACTGCCTTGATTCTGAGACAAGTCTGAGAAAAAAAACCCCGATTATGTCTCCCCAGTCTTCTAAATTGTGTCTGCTTGAAGGGGATCAACTCCAGGTATTTCTGAGATAATCTGCACTGGCACCTGCAAGAATTTGCAGGTAAGAAAGCACCGCAGTTGTTATCCACGCTGATCTGGCTGCGAAGGGCTTCAGAAGGCCACCAAAAAGTTCTGCCATCCAGCTCAATATTTCTAAACCGAGTCTTGCAGAAAAATCTTAATTCCTGAGGTAATGATTTCAAGTGTTGAAGTGGTAAATTACACTTTTAAGAATACACTTACTTTTAATTTTCTGAAAAGCTTCATTATTCAGCTTCAGTTTATATAAAAACGACAGGATCAGGAATCCAAGAAGCTCTTTATAAATGCCTTCTTCATCAATTGGATAATGAGCAGATGAGTAAAAACCAGCTAATTCTAAATTTGCAGATGGCAGACTTCTTCTCAAGGCTTGAAAAAGTTACGGGCCCATGGGATTTTCCTTCTGCTTTGTTCAGCAGTGCAAATCCACAGCTGGAGCACTGAGGCTTCAGGAAAGAACTGCTGGAGGGAATCCAGAGGAAGAAAGTTATCAGATCTAGAAAACATGACCTACCAGGAAAGGAATTAGGTTTGTTTAAATTTAGAGAAGACTGATGTGAGAAGATAACCACTTTCAAATAAGGAAAAGGTAAGGACAAAGCAGAGAAGCAGCTCTTGGCCATTTCTACCACGGACAGGACAAGAACCTAAGAACTTAAGAAAACCACAGGTTGGGCATTTGGAAGCCCATTCTGATCCTACCAGAAGCCATCAGTCTGGGGTACTGGGGAGCTGCTGGGTGGAGAGAAGTTGTTCAGAACAGGTGACCCAAGCATTTCTCAGGAATGATGCAGCTGTGTGCTCAGCCCTCTCTGAGGCAGAGGAACGAATGAGACGATGCCATGAGACTCAGCAGCCAAGGCAGAATATACGACGTCCCACCAAAGGGAGATCTGCGGGAGAAGCGCATCCTTGACTAGGCAGTGGGGAGCCCAGATGCCCAAGAGACTTCACAGATGTCCAAGTGACCAGACAGCTCTGTCAGCTGCAGGGCAGAAATCCAGCGGGAAATGAGGCTTCCGAATGCGGATGCCTGCGGAGCTACACGCTCCTTCGTGCTGCCTGGTGCCTCTGCTGCAGGAGCATCGTCGGCAAAAGCTACCTGTGAAGTAGCTCATCAGGCCAAATGGGGAGGGAGAGCAAAACCACCAGGCTGGGGAGAAGAGGGCTCCTTCTCTTGCTGGTCCTCTCCACTGGAGTTTTGGGAGATAAGGCTGCCTCATCCCCAGCCACCCTGCAGATATGGGTAGAACTGCCTGACCCCCTGCCCATCACATCTGGATTTCTCAAGCTCTTTCTGCACTGATTAAAGTAAATATGGAACTGTTGAATTTTACTTGGATTTTATGTTTCTACTTCGCTGGTAACAGTTATCTTTTCAGGGTTTATAGGAGTCAGGCAATATGCTCAAGCCTGAAAAAAACCCCCTTTTTTTAATTTAAAAATGAATACTCTGGATTTTGTAGCTGTGATGTGTAAGAGTGTATGGATTTTTGTGATTCTTTGAGGTGTTCGAATCACATTACTGTCAGGAAAACGCTATATATTTATTCAAGCCATTTTCTATATAATTTAGTTTTACAAGGGAAGGATATAACACAGTATGAAGAATAAAAATGTAAATCATTTACAATGCATCCAATGGAAAAATCATTAGCTTAAAATGACTTTATATTGTATTTTCATTACGAGGTCTACTTATCAGCAATTATTCCCTCTAAGAAGAAAGATCACCAGGAGAGAGACACAGCCCATTTCTAGGACAAAGTATTCCTTTAAAACTCAGCCAGACCAATTCTGCCATTCCCTTTTGCCACTGAAATGACCGCTAAAGTTTTTTTTCTGCATGAACAGTTCCAGTTGAAATTCTGATGCTCTGCTTTTTTTTTTGGCGTTCAGTTGCGTGTCACGACGCTTCCGCGTTGCTTCCCCTCATTCATCTAAACTAGTTCTGTTCTTCCAGGGTTGAAGTTACCAGTTTTTGCTTGGGATTCAACCTGTTTATTAATTATAAGCTATCTGCTTCCCATGTGGCTTTGGGATCTGTGGAGGAATAACGTGACTGGTTCACCTGCAGTTACAGAGCACCTCTGAGAAAGCAGCACCGTGGTTTTTTCTGATGGGAGATCATTATGCAGAGAGTGAATTCAGATGTTATTTTCTTCCCCTCAACTACCCCAGTGGGGTATGCATAAATGGAGCAGGAAAACAGCGCCATGCTGGTGCGAAAAACAGCCAAAACATGTAACTTAACATCAGTAAAGTGACAGTTTGTATCAAATCTAACTCTCTAATGCTCAGTTTAGAAGATTTACCTGTGGATTTGCACAAACTGGAAGGAAATTTACTGAACAAAAAAATCGTCTTAGATCCGCAAGAGTAGGCAGCGTATCGGCCTCAATGTGAAATTAGGATTAGATGAGCTGTTTCTAAATAGAAACAATGCATTCTCCTTCAATTGCTCATTTTTTGTTTATAGAAACAGATTACTCAGCAAAGAGTGGGCTGATGTTAATACATGGGAATTCTTCCCTTTGCAAACCGCTTTCGTCTCTCTGCACTCTTTCTGCAACTGAAAAGAGTATTTCATACCACTCAGAGAGTCTCATTTTACTTTTTTTTTTTTCCCCAAAGCTGCTTTTGTTGATATATAATTATTGTTGTAAGGATGCTGAGTCATTGAGTCCGACACAATTTTCTTTTCCATTAGTTTTAATTTCATACCATTAATAAAATGGTTCATCTTCTCAGTGGGTAAACAACTGGATTCTGCCTGTGACTACACCACACTCGCGGGCTCCATCGGCTTCGTGCTGGCTCACCAGCAGCTACAGCTTCAAACCATCCACAACCTCTAGCTAGAACCCAATAATCCAACGTGCAAAATGCTTTCTAAGGGGTTTCACATTACTTGTGGTCCACAGTCTGCGCTGATTCCCAAGCCCCCACTGGGTAGGTGAGTTTATTCCATGTCGGTTGGGAATCCCTATCTCATTACGGTGGCAGCTGGTTGAGAAACAATTCCTCCCCCCTCGTGCCACCCGAGCGGTCGCATCCATCCTAGGTGCGAGCGCTCATTTACACCCGGCTGCTTTCAATCATAAGGGTGTTCCTGGGATTTAATCCAGCTCAAATACTGCATTGTGGTGGTAACCAACAAAGATTACTCTAAATACGACTTGGCACTCGGTGGAATGAAGAATAGCAGGCACCGCGTCTGACTTGCTTTTGCTAATTACCAACGGGAAGCAAAGGAAAGGAGAACGTATTTGCCAGCTCTCAGAAGGAGAAGCTCATTCTTCCTGCGACTGCAGGAGGTGACCGTGCAACAACCCAGCTGCTGTGTGCTCTGCAGCGGGAGCTGATCCCGCACCGACCGTCACCCAACGGGGACGGCAACGGCAACGTCTGTTAGCAGCGTAACGCCGTGACGTGCTTACCCCAGCTGTATTCCAGCTGTGACTTTTCTAAGGAAAGAGCTGCTCTGTTGTGATGGGGGGATTATTAATATTTCACCAAATCGCCAATTATTCAGCTTTTAGAAGAATGCTCAGTGACCAAGGTGGGCCTGACTATGCTTCTAGGGCAAGCAAAACGGCTTGGGCTGGCCGAAGGACAATTCTTTGGCACTAAAAATACCGGTCCCCAAACTGCAGCTCTGTAAGAAACACTCCTCAGCCCCAAGATCTGTAGACGCCACAGAACAGTCCCTCAGGGTAAGGTCTTCAGCCACTGCTTTGCCTGGGGTGTGTTTATGGAGCATGTGTTTGGCAGCTCACTGTAATTCATTCTGCTGCCAACACATGTAAAAAGAAAATAAAAACTAGTAGATGTAGCTATCGGGACAATGGGCTTCTCTTTATGTACAGGACTGGAAAAAGAGGCACAAAAATAGATGCAGTTCTTGCTTACCTGCAATAGATGTTTATTCCTTGAATGCCTTAAGCTCAGTCACCCCGTGGAGGCTGAGGCAGGAGTGTGCACAAGGGCTCTGTGCCTTCCCGGTGAGCCCAGTCACCCGGTGGAGGCTGAGGCAGGGCTTCAGCCTGCACAAGGGCTCCGTGCCTTCCCGGTCACTCCACAAATTATCAGTTGCAGTATAAAAGCCCAAAGGAAACAGACACTGGCCCTCCTTTGGCTCGAGTGGTGTCCATCACTCCTTATCCCTCCATACACATAACTTTGGCATCCAAACCTGGATACAGAAACACCCCAAATACCGCTGGAGCAAGCTGTCTTCTGCAGCTCCTGGTGATGCAGCCACTGTTTCAGTTCCTATCTACCTGGGAGCATACAAATGACAGAAACGAGGTCGATCATTTTCATATGTGCCAACAGACAATCTCTCCTTTGGAGCTCATGGTAACTACCTTCCCACAGCATCCCTGAGCATGGCAAAAGCCAGACTGGAACGACCCATACCCCATACCAATAAATACTAGAATTAGGTACGTCCTTAATCACTGGTGTGTTCCTAGTTTCCTGCTGGGACCACGGAGGATTCATTGCTCACACATACAACAGACCTGGCAGCAAGTTGTGTGCAGATGTAGCCCTGAAGCCGTTTGTTCCCCCAATTCTCTAAGCCCCCCCACTTCTACTGGAGTTCCAGCGTCACACAGATATTTGCAAACCCAGATCCAGTCTGTGAAACATTCATAGCTCTCTTAATGTATTCCTGGCATACTAACTACTTTTCTACTACAATATTAGATTTATTTTTTTCCTTTCCTTTTATTCCTAATAACTTGTTTTTGGGATAAAAGTTGGGTTTTTTTTTCCCACAATGGCTACAAAAACATAAGTGTTCAGTCTAACGGCTCTGAGCGAGGTGGAAAAAGGGACAGAAAACCACCTGCTTGAACAACTTTCTGCAAGTTCGGCCAGGAAAGGGAAAACCAATGCTATTTGTAGGGTGGTCCAACATCTGACTGGTTTATATGTAACATGAAACTTTTAGCAACATAAAAAATATTTTATCTAATGATTTAAGTATCAGGTGCATTTGTTTAAACAAGAAAATAGCCACAAGTTTAACCCTTTCCCTATTCCAAGCTGAAGAAAGGTCCTTCTTTTATGAAGCAGGAGAAAGGTCAAGATGTGGACTAACAACTGCAACACCCAACTGGGCAAAGCCACCTCTGGAATCCAGCGCTGGCACCTTTTATCCCTCAAGCCCACTTGTTCTCTGCTTTGCAGAGGTTGTACAAACACTCCTTTGCCTCAGTGCAAACACACGCGCGCACACGTACTTTCTCAAGCAGTGGTTGAAAGAGCTAAATTTTAGCTCATGTTCACTTTTACAAGTTAAGAAACTCTGCCAAACACCACCTATAAGCTTTATCCCTCCAAAGCTGCTACAGAAGGTTGTGAACGCCTCATGCTCACCTGAATGTGCTGATTTTGTAGCAGAAGAAAACAGTTTTATTCTGCTTTGGTGTTACTACTTGAGCTACTGCCCCAGGCTCTGATTCTGCCAACACAGAGCCATTCTATACATCTGAATAATCGCTCCAAGTTTAATGAAGCTCCTCACATCTCCATTAGCAATTGTTTGGGCTGGAAAAAGGCCCTGCCTATCAGCCCTGGAGGAGCCTGGAAACAGAGGAGTGATAATACTGGGAGGCTCACTTTGGGAAAGGCTGTGGTTTTCTGGTGATAGGACACAGAGTAGCGAGACAAAAAAAAATAGGAAGGGGTGAAATCACAGCACCAGGGCCCTCGGCAGGGCTGGGATGTAATCCCAGGTTTCTGGCCTTGTCCTCACTGACTCGAAACAGAAAGAGAAGCCAGCACGTGAGATCAGATAGGACCTGGGGTCCACGTCGACTAGTCACAACATGTCTAGGGGTTTGTCTTCATAACAAGCCAATGCTGGAAACCCCCACACTGAGGTTTTTGTGCACAGGGAAAAATCAAAGCAACGATTTTGTTTGCAAGTGTCAAAGAAAAATATTTTCACTCGTTTTGTTTTCCAACTGCCAGCAACAGTGTTATGGGCAAATCACCTGCCAAATTAAATTTTAAGTCTGAGTTGTTTATCTATGTAGCACAACATAAGCCTTCTGTGGAAGAAATGAGCATTACTAACACAGCTCTTCTACGCTCCCAACTTCTTTCTTCCATCGCACGCTTGCCTCCAACACCCATCCTTCCACAGGTGGTCAATGCACTGGCATTGGCTTTACTTTGTCAGAGTGACTGTCTCGTGTAGGTAATGACAGCTCTGTAGCTTGCATTTTGTACATAATGGAAAATTTATTTCTGACACCTCAAAAAAAAGATTCTCCTGGGAAGGAAGGATGCTTTTATGCAGCAGGGCTTACATCTTCTACAAAGGAGCAGAGAACACTCCCCTGCTGAGATACTGAAACAATCCTGAACTGTGGCAATCTTTAATTGCTAAACATAAGTAAAACCTACAATGACTAGCTATAGCATTTTCAAAACTCAATAGAATAGTTATGTAGTTATTCTGCACTTCTCTTGTAGTTATTGCCTGTTGAGGAAGCAATTTCTGTCTTAAGCTCTGACTTATGTTTCCATTCTATTTCAGCTCCTTGTTCACTGTAGTTTAATCCTGCTTCAGGAGGTGTCAATTTGCCACAAAAATAACTTTGCTGGCAACCATTAGAACTGTGAATTCGCTGGACGCTGGCAGAGTTAAAGAGATGGGGCGGACCGGGCAGCACAAAACAAAACATATATAAAAACCCAAACAAAAAGTACAAACCTGGGAACTAATCCTCATAAATCTACTGCATTTGAAAAAGCTTGGGTTTAACAGAAATACCGATTTCAGAGCACACTGTCATTTCTGCCCCAGCACCCCTTCCTCCGCTCCCCATGGCCAGTTCAGCAGGCAGTCGTCACCTGCCTCTCACTGCCTGTCCAAGACCTCACTGCTCTTTTCCAGCTCCATCAGTAGGCTCAAGTGCCTCTCGGGAGCTGCCCCGGTAAAGGTGGGCATGCCTTCTGGTGTGGCAGAGACCGCAACACCAGGGTGTCCCTGAGCTGGCTGGGGGTGCAGGAGGAGGTCCATGCCTAAACTTAGCAGACTCCTGCCATTCTCCCCAACCCGAGCCACACTTCTGCTGCAAAGCAGCTGGAGCTGTTACTTGGAAAGGGAGCGTTGGACCAGTACCAGTATCAGTTGGGGACTGACCTGCTGGAGAGCAGTGTAGGGGAAAGGGACCTGGGGATCCTGGATGACCATGAGCCAGCAATGTGCCCAGGAATGCCAGTGGCATCCTGGGGTGGATTAGAAGGGCTGTGGTTCGTAGGTCCAGAGAGGTTCTCCTCCCGCTCTGCTCTGCCCTGGGGAGGCTGCATCTGGAATATTGTGTCCAGTTCTGGGCCCCTCAGTTCAAGAAGGACAGGCAACCACTTAAGAGAGTCCAGTTCAGAGCCACAGAGACGATGACGAGTTTGGAACATCTCCCTTGTAAGGAAAGGCTGAGGGAGCTGGGTCTCTTTAGCTTGGAGAAGAGGAGACTGAGGGGTGACCTCCTTCATGTTTATAAATATGTAAAGGGCGAGTGTCAGGAGGAGGGAGCCAGGCTCTGCTCAGTGATGTCCGACGATAGGACAAGGGGCAACGGGTGCAAGCTGGAGCACAGGAGGCTCCACATAAATATGAGAAAAAAATACTTCACGGTGAGGGTAACAGAAGACTGGAACGGGCTGCCCAGAGAGGTTGTGGAGTCTCCTACTCTGAAGACATTCAAACCCCACCTGGATCTGTTCCTGTGTGACCTGCTCTAGGTGACCCTGCTCTGGCAGGGGGATTGGACTAG
Organism: Chloroceryle amazona; assembly: GCA_027560015.1. Classification (NCBI taxonomy): domain Eukaryota; kingdom Metazoa; phylum Chordata; class Aves; order Coraciiformes; family Cerylidae; genus Chloroceryle; species Chloroceryle amazona. The sequence continues at coordinate 30,912 of JANHFX010023524.1, read as the reverse complement.
GGGATCATTCAAGGTCCCTTCCAATCCCTAACACTCTGTGATTCTGTGACTCATCCAACCCCACACGAAGGTCTATGGTGGGGAATTTCACCGCCGTCTGCTCGCTCATGCCTGGAACTTACATCTGTCCCTGCCACATGTGAGAGAGGGGGGTGGGAAAGGAGCAGAAACAGAAAGCCTTGCAGAAAGGAGCCTGTCCGAGGCAACGAGAGAAACCCACAGGGTATATTAGAGAAACAGAAAGGAAATGTGTAGACACGGGTTGTCCCTTACTGCTTTTCACTCGGGACCTTCCACCTCCCTGTCTGTCAGTCCTCCTCCACTGGCAGGAGGGACACAGGACGGGAGCGGATCCTCGCAACACTCGTAGCTCTCTCTGCGTGAGCAGTCTCCCCACGTTAGGTCACGTTTTCTCCTTTTTCCAGAGCCAGAGCTGCCATTGTGCCCTCCGACATCTGCGTGCCGCAGGCTCGGGGCTGCTCTGTCACTCGTGAAGGCAACGTGCCTGGCCACGCTCCTCCTCAGCTCCAGCTCCTGCTCCTGCGTGGAGACGCAGCGACCAGTGAGGTGCTCACAGAGGATCCACAGGCACGGCTGACCTGGAGGTCTGGCGCTGTCACCAGGGTGATGGAAACTGCCTCCTGTAACTGATTTTAGCCCGTGTTTTCCCCATCAGACTCTGATCGGGTTTGAGAAGACCTGAAGCAGTTGTGCCAGCCACGCACTGCACGTTCTGCTCCTGAAACGGCGTGAGCTCTGCAGCGGCCGGCTCGGCTCTCCCACCAGCCTGGGCAGAAACACCTCCTGGAACTGTGCTGTAATTTAGACTGCAAGGGCTCTGAAGGAGATAGAAGGTGATTTCTCAGTATGTTGATATAGTTCCACCATCATAACTGGGGTCTTCGGGAGACAGTTTTGTAGCAACAGGAAAATCAGCTGTACAGATTCCCCGGGGAAAGAGGGTGTGCAAGCAAATGCCAGTGTCTTCAAGGACCAAAGAGAAGTGTCTCTGCCCACAGTGGTCAAGAATACCTCGCTAAAACCAGCTGATAGCTGCACCATCTGCTTGTGTTAGAGGCACTGTATCTATACCATCATTTAGTATCTGGTGCTCTCCAGTACTGAGGGTGGACAATATCAAAACCTGTTTGTAAAGAACACCTAATGCTCATGCGTGCACAGTTCCATGCCAAAATATTTTGTCACGCTCAGACAAAGACAATTATTGATACTTATCAGTTATGCTAAATCATTTGGATCTTCAAAATTACCTCTGCTTTTCGTGATGCTGTCTATACACTGAAGTTCCTTTAACTCAACGGATTCTCACTGAAAATGGAACACTTGGAGCTTGGCTTCTCCAGTATGTTCCAAATTAGAGGCTAAGGGTAGTTTCAAGTTGACAGGCGATGCTTCAGATTTCACAAACCGGAATTACTGAGGCTGGAATAGATCCCCAAGATCACCAAGTCCAGCCTATGACCCAACACCATGACATCAGCTAGACAATGAAACTCACCACCACAAAAGACCATTAAACCCTGCACTTTTTCCTTTTTAAATTGAAAGTTGCAGGCTTTCCAGACCTTGAAGGACAGACCTATCTTGAAACTAGAACAATTTCTGGACTTGCGCAAGGTAAGCAAAGGTCAAAGAGATCTGACTATCCATCTTGAACTACCTAGTGGTGTTTCTAGTGAATCTAACACTTCAAGAAAAGGATTAGAGTGCCCTTGATTCTTCTCCTGTTTAGACATTGACTTACTGTACGATTCTTTCAACCTCCCTACGCTTTACCGCTCGCCACATCCTCTTTGCCGAGAAGCTCAGTCAGGCTGTGACCCAATGCTTTCAAAACCCAGCAGACCTTTTCCTATTTACTGTCAGTTAAATTCTTGGAAATCCTAGGCAAATGCATTTTTTGTTATTAGTATTAAATGAATACAAAGAAGGAGGAGAGAGAGACCCAGAAAGGGAATGTGCCAGGAAATGACCCAGAGAAAAGCAAGTATTTAGGCTTTCTTCACCAGACCAGCAGCTGGTTTCCTTAAAGGACAATTTTTAATTTTTCTTTGAAAATACATATATAAAAAAAAGCTGATTTCATTTTGCAAAGATTTAACATTGCAATACAAGTAAGCTTGGCTCTTGGCAGACAAACACTGTGACTTAGGAGCCAAGGACATTTAAGTTTCATAGTGGAATTATTTTGTGAACAGTGTCTCCTCGCTCAATGACACTGCACCAGAGACAGATATGATAACAGGTAAGTGTAAGAGATTTTAGATCCACAAGAATGTTACTTTTACAATGAACGCATTTGTAGTCAGAGCTCAAAGGAGGGTTTACTGCTGCTATGCACGGAAGGTGTTGTATGAAATGGCATTTTACCAATATACTTTTCTTTTTAAAATGGAATGTAATTCACAATTTCTTGACACTGCAGCTGCCATTCAATAGCTGGATTTACTAAACATGTGGATTTACAGTAACAAACTCTTCCATTTTCTTTCCCTCTCTAGCTCACCTTTCTGCCACCTTGATTTATTTCTGCCTCACAGCTGTGCCTTCCAAATGATTCTTACTCTCACTCCACATATTTCCACCTTTTCCTGCAGCTGATCCAAACCGAAACAACATTTTTCTGGGAATCTGAAGTTCAACAGCTCTCGTAGCAAGAATACAATGCCCAGAACTGAGGGAACAACTAATTTACCTGGGGAAAAAACAAACAAACAAACAAAAAACAAACCACAAAACGCTGAAGTCTAGAGGTTCAAATCTTGAAAAGTTAAGAAATTCTCAGCTTAGATTCCACCATCAGTAGCCACTACAGTAGACCAATAACTCTCCCAGAGATTCTGCAGAATTTAGCCACCTCAAGTACTTACAGCACTAACCACCAAGCAGTAACTGCTCGAGCCACGCAAATCCAGTCACGAGCCCCAAACATCCCACTCTCAAAATGGGTATCCCTATTCTTAAAGCTGGCGCCAGAAAATCTTAGTGGCACAAACACGATCCAAAATACAACCAAAATACAATCTTAGTGGCACAAACACGATCCAAAATACAACCCAGTCCAAATCAATAACGAAAACCAGGTCAAAACAAAGCAAAGAATATGAGCACAGAGGGCCGACCAAATGAGATGAGGAGGTAGAAGAATGAAGAAAGCTGGGGCAGCCTCCTGCTCTCATCACCTTCCCCCTAAGCCCTCTCAATGGCATCACAGACGTGAAGGAGACCTGGGTACTGGTCATGCCTGAGCTCTGAGCTTGTCCATCCCCGTGCCCCATCCGGCAGAGCGTCCTCTCCACCGCGTTACGCAGGGATTCAGACAGACGGAGCCCAGGGTGAAATTGTAGCCCTGTGTTTACGTATTAATTACCGAAAAGTTACTTAACCTTGAGCCATAATGTAATGAGCTTTGGCATCCTTAAGTCTCTCAGAAGGGGAGCTGAAGGCAAACAGCCTGGCTTGTCCTGAGCAGCCTTGCCCTGGGTCATTCTCTAGAGGTGTTCTAGACACCACCCGTCAGCAGCAGGCTCCAACAGACCAGTAAAATGTGCACATTTCAATTACAGGGACTCTGCCCTTCCAGTGCAGCCCAGCTGCCAGCCACACAGAGATTTGCAGCGATAACAATTACACTTAAAAGCATCACTAGGCCTTTGAATGCATTTACACATTCTCCTTTTACTCTCTATTTATTATTAATGGCAACTCAACTCATAGCAAGACCCCGGTGTGTTTGGCACCGTAGGTGCACAGAAGGACAGCAAGTTCTCGCTCCGAGGAGTTTACAGTCTAATTATAAATGACAGCAGATGGAGGGTAAACATTATGAGCTGTTCTGCTTTTCATCAGGAAATTCAACCCAGGTAACAATTTTTAACCAGATAGAAACAATGACACATTAAATCACATACCACGGGCAAGGCTGCAGGTATATCCTAGTCGATCCTATACGCTGTGGTGACAGCGGCCACTTCCCAGACTGATAACCAGGTGCCAGAAGATCCAGACCTTTACAGGTGACCACTCGTATGGAGATTTTTTCCAGGAAGCAAATGGGAAATTTAGCTTTATTCACATAGGTCACACTCAATGCTTGCACATAAGCATGTGTTTAAATCCATGTCTGCACACCAAAGGTCTTAATACATAAGCCCAGCAGAAGCAGCCGATGGCATTTTGCGCTTCCTCGCGTTTTTAGGTGTCCATCACAAATTAGCTGCCTATGTAACTTCATATTAATCCAGCTAGGAGGTGATAAAAGTTGCAGGTGACTTCTAGATCTCCACAAAAAGGATTTTGAAGCCATAACTAATGGAGTTTGTCCACCCTCCTGGCCATTCAGGGGAAAACTGTGGCCTTACCTTACCTTAAAAGGCTTGCACCCCTCCTTGCTGTGGTGGCACAGTCTGCAGACCCACGCAAGAGGCACCAGGCAATACGAGGTGCACGCTGCCCTTTGAGGACCTGGCTGTTGAGGCCAATGGTGCAAGAAAGCACTGGGGGCTGGGCTGGAGATAACAACCATGCTCCCATAGAAAGCCCAGACAGTAGGGATCAGGCTCCTGCCGTACTGGGAGACCCTTGTGCCCGTAGCATCACAAGTGGGCCCAGGTCAGCACGGCCCCTTGTGTCTCCTAGACTACAGCAGAACCCTGCTTCCCAGGCAGCAAACAGCTCTCATCACCTTGAGACGACTGGAGAAGGATGTCTGCGTTCAGCCCCCCTGGAAGCCATACCTCAGTACTGGAGAGCACCAGCCTTACGAGCCATGCTTTAGATGTAAAAGATTAATGTCATGCTGAGACTTCATCTGCTGCATTTCCTACTGCTTTACAAGAGGATTTGGGTTTTGACGCTGCGGACTGTCCTGCTGAGCCCTTCCCAGGGCCCTAGGAGGGCCTCCTGCGCAGAACCTCACGCTGCTCACCCTTCTTTGCGAGCAACCACCAGCCCAAAAGTGCAGGATTCCACTGAAGCCAACTAATATCACAGGGGACTCCCCACCCCTCAGGAACAAGACCTACATTTGCTAACTTGATGTACAGAATCACAGGCACCTCTTCCCAGATTTGACAGAAAATGGCTATGTCAAGTTCAGATTCCCACAAGAGCACACAGCTGGTTTAGGAAGGTCTGGTTTAGGAAGGTACTGATTACCAGCCACATCCATCTAGAAGAAGGGTTATTTACTGCACTACACTGTGGGAACGACTGCCTCAGCTAAGAGTCCTGGCCTTCAGATTCATTTGGTTCCCACTAGTAAATTCACAAACAGCTCACAGAACAACAGGAAAGGTCTTTACGGCTCCCTCATTTCCAAGGCCTCCCTGGGATACCTTTGCCCACGCTCCACAGCTAAGAAACACGGAATTGCTCAGGTTGGAAAAGACCTTCAAGATAATCAAGTCCAACCTCAAAAGAGGTTGGACACCTAAGGCTACTCTGGCCCTTTTCTATGCTGTGAGAGTGCTATATGTCACACATTGCCAGGAGAGATTTCTTTCTCCAGAAGCACTGCTACAACACATCTATGCCAGCTAAGGATACCGCAAGAACCATAGAATGTTAAGGGCTGGAAGGGACCTCGAAAGATCATCTAGTCCAATCCCCCTGCCAAATTCTTTCTGGTTTCCAGTTTCTGATGCTCTCAAGTACATGAAGGTTTGCACAGGAGGATGTGCAGATCACTCCAGAAGTCCCTGTCTAAACGTGTCCTGCTTCCCACACTGCAGACGCAGGTGGAGGGGAGCCCGCTCTCCTTGAGCACCAAAGCGCTCCAACTTCCTGCGCTCAGCCCACCCCGTGCGTGGGGGGCTGGCTCTCATGCTCAGCCATGTAGTCATGAAGTCCAGGTGGGGAATCGAGCTCCTGTTCTGGAATAACAATACAAATAAGGGATATACTTCACAGCACAAAAGGGTCAGAAAAGCATTTTGCTACTGAAAGAAATACAAAGTTTACTTAGGGCAGAATTGGACAGTTAACCTCTGGGGATTAGTCTAGTCAAAATTAGCCTCTGTGTCAAGAGATCCTGCAACCTTCTTTACTCCATAGCCACAAGAATTGTAACTTGGGGAAAAATGCTTTCTATTTCAGAGTTCCCCTTCCTCAGAAGCAAAGTCCTTGATAAAAGGACTTTTATGGCAGCCAGACTCACGAGAATGACATACAGGGACTGCAAAAACTCTGAATTTCTCACCATCAGCTAAAGAAGAAAGCTGAGGAGGAGACAGTCCAGATTACACTCCTTCTTAGATACAATGAAGAGAAAAGAAATGTTTATACATCAATAATATTTATTTATTATACCCTTAAAAGACAGAATAATCATTTGAATTAGAGGTGTCTCCTCCCAGGTAACACCAGGGTTAGAGAACTGATGTCTAAAACAGAAGCAGAAGGTCTGAGAATGGCATGAGGCTTTGTTACAGTAAATTTATGGTGAATTTCGAAAAAAATCCTTGAATCTTCCAATCCTTTCTTCAAATTATGTCAGATATTCTAGCACGCCAGGGGAGTATGTGGCACTGGTAGCACCAATGGCTGCACAGCAAATCAGCACCAGAAAGAGAGGGTGAACTCTCAAAGAGAAGAAGGGTATTTTCTTCTCCCACGTTGTTATTTGTGAGTTAGATATTCTGGGAGGCTCCTGCCTCTGCTGTCACACACAGATCAGCTTGTGGCAGCCCAGCTCATCACCAGGACTGATCTGGAGACAGTGTAATGTCCCCTTAGAAGCTGTGAGCTATGAGACATTTCTCACCGAAACCATAAAGCAGACTGCACGGTGCAACGTGGTGATGGAGATGAAGGAAGCCGCAAGTGGCTTCTTGTTGCCCTGCAACCCTTCACCACATCAGTTTGAAGCTGGCAAAAATCCTTCCCCTCCAGCTTTCTCAGGCTTTCAGCATACTCCAAGTAAGGGAAGGGCACCTTGGTTTGCAGTATCACATTGCCTGGCCTCCTCTCTCTTCTCACTCAGGTCCTGAAGCTTCCTGAGGACTACCGGCAGCGAGTCAGGGCTAACAGCACACGCTGGGTAACAGTGGAAGAAGGTGGACAGGAGATGTCTGTCGCTAGGCATTGCGGGGCAGGGAGATCCTGAAGGATTCCTACCACTTCCAGTGTGAATTCAACACCTTGGAGAAGCAGCCCAAGAAACACACAGTACCAAGGTGGGTGGTCTTAGTATCGGACGGACCACACCTCTGCTTAGCCCAGGACATGGCTATCGGGGCACACGGCACCGGCAACGTGCAAAGCCTTCCTTAATACAGGGGCTGGTTTCAGAGGAATATTAAGGAACAAAGGCAAAACAAATAAATACATAGACACGCTCAAGCACGGCTGGAAAATACTGGGCCTTTAATCCTGCAAGGTGAAGGAAGCGTCAAGATTTGGTCAGTGACTTCATACTCACCATGGAGCACAGCGTATTTCGTTTCTACATCCTGTTCCAACTAAGTCGCTCTGGTTTTGATGGAGTTTGGCTTTTACAATCGGACGAATGCGATTATGAGCCATTTGCATGAGGGACTTTCCCAGGCATGCTTTATAAGCTCGTTAGGACTGCTGAAATTGTGTCAGTCTGTTCTGTCTCACAGTAAAACTTCAAGATTTCTTCCCCAGGGAACTTGGAAATGTGTGCACAGTATTTTATTATTAAGTGAAAAATCTTTTCTAGAAAAAAAAAACACAAACCAAAACAAACCATGCCCAAATTAGAGCATCTGTGTCCTGGTATCTTCACCTTTCTCTTTTTTCTAGTGTCTTTCTCCCACAATTTTACTCTTCTACGTTCTGCCGACAACTATTCTTTGGGCAAAAATTAGGAAATGTTCTTTCCAGGCATTTAGCACTGCATCTTTATCTGTGTCTATGAGCCCACTGAGAGTTTCACGTAAATTCCAATTGCTTTTCCACTCCGCTCTTTTTTCCACTCTTGAAGGTAGTTGTTGCATAAAGGACTGCTGGATTTTATTTTATATTTATTTTTCTCTGCTATATAAATTATCTTTTTCTATCTGGTACTCTTTTCCTTTCAACGATTTACTTTCCTGGGAAGGAGGGGGAAGGAAAAAGCAAGTTTCAAATATGCAAGTAAATACCTAGAAAAGTGCAGGAATAGTCCAGTGACTACACACCCCAAGATGGAAATCAGAAATAAAAAGAACATTATGTGGATAATAAAAACTGTCTCTTGTTAGACACATCAGGAGGCTGCTGTGACCTCAGACCTGTGGTCACAGAAGCCAAAATCAGTTAAAACCTGCAGAGAACATTGCAGATTCTATTTAAGATTTGCACTGAGAACCCGGAATTAGAAACTCTGTTATTATTTTCATTCTTTATAGCCGTTTGAACATTTAAATTAATTCTGGCTTTTATTTGGTCTGTTTTCTTTTTAGAGGAGCACTAACTAATGGTTTCATTACGGTCTTAAGGATGGCATTGTTTCATGTGCAAAGCAAACACTAGTGAAGGGTGTGATTAAAGTCAAACAGGTAAATGTTTTACAGAGATAGCTTAGAAGCTACAGCACAACAAAACGAGTAGCTATTTAAACACTGAAAGTCTAGCCTGCAGGCACAGGTGCCCCTCTTGACTCTACCGCCTTCTTTTTTTTTTATTATTATTATTCTATTCTTTTGCTTGCAATTTTATTCAAAAGCGCAAAGAAATATAGAGAATCACAAAGGATGGAAGCGACCTTCAAAGATCATCAAGCCAACTATCTACTAAACATTCTCACGACCACTAAACCATGTCCTGCAGTGCCACGTCCACAGGGTTTTGGAACCCCTCCAGGGATGGTGATTCCACCCCTCCCTGGGCAGCCTGTTCCAAGCCCTCACCGCTCTCTCAGGGAAGAAATGTTTCCTCGTATCCAACCTAAACCTCCCCTGGAGCAACTGAAGCCCATTTCCTCTCGTC
>JANHFX010023524.1:0-21857 GCA_027560015.1 Chloroceryle amazona | reverse complement strand
GGGATGCCAGACCGCGCACCGTGGGGAGGCAGGGAACACTGCCGAAGCCCGGGGAGCACAGAGAGGGCACGCGAGCCCGGTGCGAGCTCAGGGCGTTCCATTGCATTGCTCCTCTCTCACACGCACCTGCAGAGCCCTGGAAGCATCACCCCTCCTCCACAAAGTTCAGAAAGCTTGTCCAGTTTCTTCTGCCCTCTAAATCTGTCCTATTCTTGCTCCTTCTGACCAGGCTGTCCAGCTGCCAATGGCTATCAGGTACCTTCTGCTACTAGAAGGGATTTGAATACAGCATTCAAGTATCTGGCAAGCATTTTCTTCAATGAAGACATGCTATGAACTAGGCAATCATATTTTCGACCGTGCTGCCTGCCAGAAAAGTGCACAAACTTCCAATAGCAAAGAAATGAGGTCAGTTTGGTCAACTGCCAAAATCAGCACATTTCCTCTTTTGGTTCTGGATGCTGCACCTCTGCACTGCACAATGTATGACAAGTGGTGAGGGGAAGGTGCAGTGTCTCTGAAAAGGAAATAAAAAAGTAAACCAGAGGATGTTATTAGAAAAAGGGGAAGGAGGGGGGAGGAAAAAGGAGAAAAAGAAAAAAAAAAATCATGAAGCATCCCGATGTCCCATGACATCCTCCTGAAGGTCCATTTCACTGGAGTCCAATGTAACCTTTCTAAGAAGCCTTCAATACCTTATCCTGATGTAACGCCGCATCCCGCTGGAGGAACTCAAAAGGCTTACGGGAGGGATGCAGTTTTTGCTTACAAGGCTGGACTGGAATTTGGCAGATGAGGATTAAACCCCGGTCTTGCCACAAGGTCCTGAGGGGCTTGAGCGAGACTCCTAACTTCCCTTGCCTGAGATCTTGGGCCTGGTCTTGTGTGTTTAAAAACCCAGTTTTCCTGAGCTGGGAATATGTCTTCACAGTAGAGCAGAGGCTGGAACAGTGGATTGTGGATGCTCATTTGGGCATCTTAATGCTAATGCAGCACAAACCAAAATGACTGTAGTATTAAGAATAATAATAGTAATTATCTCTCAGTCTTTATTTTCAACTTAATGTCTGCCAAAAAGTGTTAGAGAAGTTTCTCATTGTGGCAACTACTACATTCATGTGCATAATTTACAAGCAGCTCATCCGAATAATTTGAATTTTTTATTAAGATTATTTTCTCATTTTCCATTGAGAAGCCTTCTTAGATACTGACTCACATTCAGCCAGCCTGTAGGGAAAAGGGCCAAGCATTTGCTTTTCTTATGTCTCCAGTAGGTATTTGCCTCCTGCATTAAACTCAGCAAAGCCGAAAGTGAATAGGAACAATCTTAATTTAATTATTAAATACCTTCCAAACTTCACCGTGATTTAAAAAAAGATCTTTCATGTGGGGTAGTGGAAATGGGCCAGGGAAATCTAAAAAATTATATGTAATCCTCCCTCTCTTCTTCTAGCCTCTCTCAAAGGGGGGTTAGGTGAACTCTAATCTCCTGGAGTTAGGGTGAGCTAGTTTTGCTTCAGGTATGTAAGGAAAAAAAAAAAAGTTACCAGGGCATCATGCCAAGCCTGCCACATTCGAGATAAATATGACTTTCTTTCAGAGCAGTTTTATGAGAGGCATAGCAAGAGGCTCGTATACTATGGCAATTCAATTGCAGATTTAGCTATGCAGCAGCTGCCCCTGCTGCATTGCAGACAACAGCTAGCTCTGAAGTTCGCTGAAGAAGTTTACAAAAGGGACAGTGTATTTATCTGACGTCTGTTACAGTGGTGTGGAGATACACAGATGGCCTCTGACTTTCACCTTCTGCATCACCCAGGGCCGAACCCTGTTCTACAGAAAGGGTTAGACCTTAAATTTGCCAGTTCTTTTCCCGACGACACTCCCCTGCTCTATTTGGCCCTCAGAGCCAGCTTACTTTCCTTGGGAGGGTCAGGTTGGCAGATGAAGTGTAGTGAGGAGAGGAAGCACATTAAGTATGAAAACATTTAAGCTTTCGCAGGAAAAGGATGCAGCTAACAACAAAAGAGAATACTGCACTTCTCTGCCAAACTTTATCGTACAACATTATGCATTTCCCAAACTCACATTTATACCAGTTACTATCGGCAGCGCTCCGTCTACAAAAGGCATCTTCTGAAGCACTCGTCCTGTAATCCCCACAGTCAGTCAGCCCTGGAGGTTTCTTCTGAGGTCAGCAAGAGGCAAACGTGTCACCACCTCACTTAACTCAGGATACTCCCAGAGTGCTGGGAGTTACAAGGGGAACGGCTTCATCGCCGCCTGACCAGTCCCGCAAGCGATCTGGCGGAAAGCATCTCCGAGAGCCGCTCAGGCAAGGCTGTCACTGCTTGAAGTAAGCTTCACTCACCAGATCCTCACCCGCAGTATTGATGGCCTGGCCCCCTGCCAGGCACAAATACTGTTTGCTGTGCTGTTGGAAGGCTAATTACTTCAGGTTCATCCTTCCTCCTCTGGGGTTGTTCCCGGCACTCCTTCAGTTTTGCAAAGCTGGTACAGTAAAGCCCAACAGCTGATACAAGTACGGTGTGGGCATGGCTTTGGACTGCTTGCCTTTGCTTGGCTTAGTGGCCAGATCATTTGCGGTTTCACTGAAAAGCTTCAGCTCTGACTGTTCCGGCCAAGTCTCAGTACCTTTCCAGGGAGCAATCAGAATGAGCTTTTTGACGGCCCAACCCTAGCTCAAGCGCTATTCCCAGAAACGCAGAGACCTCTTGACCTCTGCTTGCTGTCCTCCGCACCACCAGGGCAGCTGCTTTGACTCATTCCTCCTCCTGCTCACCTGGGGAGGCATCAGCCACACCGGCAGCAGAGGGGGATTTTCTCTCCACCCACGGTCACGGGCAGCCCTTGGTTTGCACTCGGCAGAGTGAACGCCCAGGTCAATACCCGTACTCAATTTTACCTCTCAGGAAAGGATCCAGGGGCCCTGTAACTTGCCTTACCCTTACGGATGGATCTGGAGTAGCTGCACGCGATGAAAGCAGTCTATTAACAGTTCATCATGCAACATGCTCGGAGATTTTATGTCCTAAATTATGTATGCGATTGTTTTGCCTGTTTGGTGACTGTTAGTGTAGTGGGAGGTCTAAATCGCTGTTATTACACTTCTAACTAAGGATTTTTTTAATTATTGTTTAAATTAGAAAGAAAAAAGACAAGTCCTCAGCAAGATTATTTCATAAAGCTGTGATCATTCTGTAAACAGCCTCAAATACTGGCTTGCTATTTCTTCTGGTCCTGGGATACTCCAGTTTCAGTACATTACTTCAGAGGAGCATCAGCTTTTCTGCAAAGACTGAGACACATGCATCAGTTTCACCACTTAAAAATGGTTCTTTACATACATTTTCATAATAAAACACTTTACAACTATTATCCAATTATTGCTTACAGCATTAAGTAACAAGGTATTATTACTCCAATTTTACAGAAGGGAACAAATCATGAAATCTGAAATACTACTTCTGCTTTTGCGTAGGCTTTCTCATATTAATTAATTATGAGACTTAATTACACTCAATCTCACCACTCCAAGCCAATTACGGAAAATTGTGTAAAGCAAAGAAGTAGCGAAACCTCTCTCAGAGACAATCGCGCTGACAGCGCTTTCAACAGAGGTATATAAAGGGGCTTTGCAAATATTAACTCGCAGACTCAAGCAACAGGATGGATTTTTCTCTGATTTTTCCCCAACTGCCCCTACTCTCGTAATCTGGGCCGTGAAGACTCCTCCCAGCTTCCTCACTCAACTCTGCCCCAGAAACTAAATGCAAATCTCTGCCCCCTGACTTGTGCCTTCATCACATGATCACCTTTCTTCCCAGAAGCAGTAAAAAAAAAACCCAAACTCCCCCGGCATGTTAAAATCACCAGATTAGTAGAGCTCTAATCCGATGACTTTAAACACGGGTTGGTAGGAATTGGTATATGCTACGGGTTTTTTTATATATATATTGCAAAACATTTTTAAGCCTCCTATTTATTTTCAATCTACAGCAATATTATACACTGAAGTTTATCCCCAAAGGGGAATGGTAAATCCTCTTAAGCATCACTTTAAAAGTTTTTGTTCCACTGAAGCATCTGCGAACACTTCCGCACCCTACGTCGAAATGTTAATTCGGGATTTCTCGCCGCAGGGATTGACAGCACAACACGTCTCGCTGCCTTCAACAGCGGCACCGTTCCGTGGGGAAAGGGTCTGCTATTTCCAAGTCGTGGCTCTTACAAAGATGGGCTAAGCCAAGACAAACTGTCCTCTTTATGCTAATACCAATTGATCCTCCCATAAAATGTACACATTTAAAATCAGGAGAGAAACAAGAGCAATTATCATCTTTGGCAGTTTGTCCAAAGATAGCCGTGAGTCCGAGTAAATCTACTGGATTAAAACTGGGGAGAGACATTGAACCGACACGTATTAATCTGAATTTTCTTCAGCTTTCTTACTGTTTGCTAGTGAGTGAAAGCTGCTCTAAAAGACTCTGTGAATAAAGGTGTTAACGTGGAGGAGACACCATTCATTTATGACTTCTACTACTTTGGAGCCAAGATTTCCCCCCAGTCTTCACAGTTATGACATTTCACATTCCAATTTGGCCTGTTCCAGCAGAATATTCAGTCTGTGCTCCTCACAGTTATGCCCTGTTTGCATCACACCGCAGCAAGCGCTACAAGAGCTTCACGCGCTGGAATCTACAATGCAGTGTATTTGAAAAGCTCTCCGGTTGTCTAAGCCAGCCTCGTGGCACAGCAGCAGGACCGAATGCAACGGGACCCGGCCGGCTGCATCATAAATAAAAGGGGAAGCAAACATTGACACGCTGACTGCTTCTTGCAATTTTTCTAAATACCCTTCAGTAAAACAGAAATACTGCCTGAAAAGCAAAGAGTTTGCAGCTGCAGTTAAAACAAGCACCTTTCAAATGCATACTCCTCCCTGTTCTGCAAAGCTTCCCCTTCCTTGCCCAGTGCTACTTCCATAGCTCCCTTCGGCCAGGAACAGGCAGCTGCAGTGTAGAACAGGCAGAGAGAACCGAGGCCTTTGAGAGTGGGATGCTCCAACGCACACCTGATTTTCCACCCCCCACGCCCAAGTAAACTACTTTCCCTTATTCAGAGAAGGGAGATGCCATTCACCTCGATTTAGTCACACCGGGGAGATGGTCAGGATGTCCCTCTAGAAGCCTTCAAAGGCTCTCTCCTCTGAACAAACCGAGAACCAGAAACTTTCTTTAGTAAAATTGTCTTACCAAGCACCAAACATTTAACAACAAATCAAGCACCCAGTCCTTTAATTTGGACCACATCCTCCAAGCTTCAGCACAGACACTTTCCCTGAAGATGCAAAATATCATTTGCAAGCACCATATTAAGGCAGGAACCTACATCTACTGCAGTCTTGTTAAATATCAGCACAAATTCTGCGTTAGCAACAGAGTCGTGTATTTTTCCATGCTTTTAATACTAACCCCTGAGCTTAATTACTATATTTAGTGTCCTAGGGCAGCAACACTTCCTATCCAGCACCTGCCAGAAGTCCAGCAACTAATTGCATACCATCGACCTTCACAGAACACCATGGAAATGTTATTACCGTACAACTCAATGGCATTTCGTTACCACGCTGCCCCATAACTTCTTATTAAAAAAAAAATCATCATGTGCTTACAAAAGGGATAGTTGAGCCAACTGAACTATTTATAATCTGCAAGAATAAAAACCATTTCACAAGGTTTGCAACACAGATAGGGGAAAAAAAAAACCAAACCAACAACTTTGCAGCCTTAATACAAGACAAACGTTACCAAGATTCGCATGATAGACAAACGCGGAATGGAAACCATTCCCTGAAGTCACAGTGGCAGGGTTATGCCACAGGCTGTTTAAAAGCTCCTCACCAATGTCCTTTCCCTTCTAGCCAGAACGCTAGGGGAGAAGTGCAACGGTAGAAAGGCAAGTAATTGAACTTGTGGTTCTACAACCGAGGAATTGGATGTGTAAGATGAAGCAGCTGAAGGGAAGGACCACGCTCCCAGATACTATCAGGTACTAGAAAAGAGGACCAGCAGTCGTGCCCTGTCCCTTCTGCTCTGGAGTTACCTCTCTGGAAGTTTCCCACTTCGATGGGTCTACGTCCTGCTGATGTCCTGCCTTTCTTTCTTCTCTAGTTTTTAAGAAAATACTATTGCACGTTTATTCTAAGTTCAAGAGCCTTCCTGCTCCTTTCCAAACCCAAGGGTTCACAAAATAAATAATTATTGCATCACCAATTTCAAATTGGCATGCTAATATAAGAGTTACTGTAAGTCATGGCAAGAAGACTTTCTCCCTGGATTCCAGGGCAGCATCAGGACTGAAATGGATCCAGAACAACTTGTCACACCCAGGATTTCAATGCTGGCTTCTAAGTTCCCAGAATCGAGTGACACACCAGGACACAGCCACGAACCTCCACACCACCACACCTGTACTGGCTGCAGACTCAGAGGAGGAAAGGGACTGGTGCGGTAGGTGCTGTGGGCTTTTGGGAAGGTACACATGTGCACCGAGGAGCACCAAGAGCTGCTGCTTCGGCAGCTGCCACTGTCCTTGGGCACTTCTGAGTCGCCCTCCAGATCTCTTAGTGGAGCCGTTAGTAGGCAGTGGGCTGGCAACAAGCCCACGTGCGTGCTGAGGTGAATCACCCATCCTCCAAAGTTAAAACCCAAAGACGAGTTATCAGGAGATAACTATGGACTAAACCAGAGGTCACCACCAAGCCATCTCTCAGAATGAAATGAGTAACGTATTCCACTTGCACACACTGGAGTGTTTCCACAAGCAACAAAGAAGCTTTCCACCATTGCAAACTGCAGACATCACCAGAGGGGTGGTGGAGGCCCCCTCCCTGGAGCCATTCAAGGCCAGGCTCGATGGGGCTCTGAGCAACCCGCCCTAGGCAGAGATGTCCCTGCTTGTGAAGGGAGGTTGGACCAGATGACTTCTAGCGGTCCCTTCCAACCTAAAACATTCTATGATCTCAGGCAACGCATCCGATTTCACCAAAACCCAGCTGCAGTTGGGTTTACTGCGTCGATCCAGTTTCAAACCTTTTTTGGTTCGAGACGTGTAATCTTACTGTCGTTGGCAGCACGGGTTGTCTGACAGAAAAATCCCAACACATTGACAGCTCTTTGTTTTGAAGACTTGCCTACGTGTTGAATGGGTGTCGTCTCGGAGGCAGTTCAGAGCTATATGAAGGCAGCCTTCTGGTTTTGTGGGAGTTTTAAGAAGTTCATTAATATTTTCCAGTTGATATCAGCCATTTATTACTGCTCTTTTTCACAGATTCTTCCATTTCTGCCATACAGCCAAGGAAACATGAGGTGAAAAAAGCTTCATTGTAATGAAAAAGGGATCTCATCATTTAATTCACTCCTCTCCCTAATTACAAATGCACGGAGAGCACAAACCAGAGAAGAAATACATAAAGTGAGGCTACAACATCGCACGCGCAATCTAAAATCTCATTTCCTGCAGAGGCACGGATCGCAAGCCAGAATGGAGAGCACACACATTACTGACATTACTGCAAACTTGTGGGCAAGGCTACGATTTAGAAGCAACCACCCTGCTCAGTTTGAAACTAAATTAAAAATTCCCACTGATTTTGCTAATAAAGGTCTTTGATATTCTCGAGGCCTCATCAAAGAGCGTAACTATATACATATATATGCCTGGAATGACTGGCTATACATTTTGGTGTAAAAAAAATAAAAAAGGCACAAAACAAATGCAAGGACAACAGACAAGCCTCCCCCCTCCCAGCCAGGAAAGCTTTTATCGCCATCTCTTCACCACTTTCACTTCTGCCAGAAGTCCCCTCTGCCCGCGTGGCCCCTCCAGCTGTCCAGAGTGTCTCCTCCAGACAGTGCTGCTGAGCAGGCGGAGTGTGGATTAAACAGCATTAGATGTTCTCTCGGTCGTTTTGGTTTCAGTAATATAGAAAATTATTTTTCTTCTTGGGGATATTTTTGTTAATGGGGTGAAGGAAATGCTGCAGAAATAGAAGAACCTCCAAGAGCAGAGCCTACCAGAAGCTCGACAACACTCATCACGTCCCCGTGACCATGAACGGTCACACGCACGCAGGCGCACGCACGCAGACACGTAGTAAGATTAAAGTCAAGTCTTCTGGAGAAGACTCAGCCCCCGCAACATCAATAAATAAATAAACCCCACGTTCAACAGGAAGAGTCTGTTTAATGTCGGATTTAAGCAAGGCTCTTGCATTTGCATAGATCACTTATAGCAACAGCAATTCATTAACTTCTCCCATAAAAATCTTGCTATATTTTGTCCAAAGCGACACATTCCTCGCAGATCACAGTGCCTTTCTCATGCTGTTAATAAGATAATCTGTTACATGAGGCTTACAAATCCATTTAAATTGATTTTAATTAAGGAATCAATCACTAGCCACTGATGACTTGGTCTACGGACAGCGAGCAATTCAAAGCCCCAGGCCTCTAATCCCAAACCAAAATCCACATTAGAGCAACAGGACATCTCTCTGATTGATGGTTAACACAAAGATGTTCAGTTCGTACACATTTAGGTGTATGAACTTGATCAAAATGTATCTCCAGATCTCATGCATTACAGTTCCCATATCCAGGACCGTTCAACTAGGAAAACAATATTAAATCATTTACATTTCTTTGCAAGCGAAATAAATTAAATCGATCACAACTATAACCTGCTTCTAAACTTTGAGATGCTTATTCCCCTTGAAGGTTTTCTTCTTTGTTCTTAAACAATCAGCTGTTTACCATTAATTAATAGAAAATTACACTTCATATGGTCACGAACATGAACGATGCCTTTTGATCGTGCGAAAATTCACCGTGATTCTTCACTGCTAAAGGGCTTACACCTTCCCTTAAAGAGAAAACAAGAAAGAAGAAAGATTCCTGTCCCAAAAGCAGCACGCAGAAGCAGCATGAAGAACATCCTTGTTATTTCAGCAAGTTAATTATTATAATTATTGTTATTACAAGAAGTTAATTACAACGCAGCGAGTTAAATCCGCAATAGGCGGCACGATGCTGAACACCACGATCCCTAAAGAACCAGCGCCTGGCTCCCCGCCACAGAGGGGACACACCTGAGCAAGGCGGCTGATCCTCCCTCCACAAACAGCTGGAGCTCTAGCACCGCATCTGGGAATAAAACTAGGCAAGAGAAAGAAAGGAAGGATGGATGCTGGCCTCCCCAGGAGCCTTCTTGCCGGGTGGGAGCATCCAGCCCTTCTTCTAAAGGCCCCTCCTTTTTCTTAAAGCGTGACAGCGACAGACGGGCAAGAGGAGCCAGCTTGCCTCCCAAACAGCCCAGCTGTTTCTACAGCTACCCTGTGCTAAGCCCAAGCCACTCTGCTGCCACAATGCTCTGCATTGCACGAGCTTGATGGCACAGATCTCTGCTTGTCTGGGACGTGACTCTGTACCGAGCTCCCCTGCCTGATACAGACTTGTTTCCAGAAGCGGAGCAGCAGCTACTTGGAGAAATGTATTATCGACCCCTGAGATCTCTACAGCCTTCCTGTACCAGGGGAGATGGTGCTGCAAACACTGCGTTATGGACTGGTTACCCTGTTTACATTCTTAAAATGCTATCTGCACCTTCGTGGTTCAATAGCATCCTATTAACTGTCCTAAGAGAAGTTCTGGTCCCCGCAGCTGACAACGAGCTTGGGTGCTTGCTGTCACACCAGAAGTCCCAGCACCCCACCTCAGGCCCAGCTCCGTTACGGCAAAAGACATCCCGTGGCCTGTCCCCGGGTGCACGTTACCAGCCCTACTGTGGGGAAAAAGAGCAGCGGGCATGGGCCATCAGAAAAGCGCCCATGAAATCGGTGCTGATGTAAACCTGTCAATCGGGAGGCTGCTGCCTCAAGGGCAACCTCACCCATAACTCAAACCAGTCCTCCAAGGCTCCAGTGTTGTCGTCTGAGCAAGGGACTGACCCTCTCGGTCTTTCCCCTTGGCATGGAGTGGCACAGACCGAGTCTCTGTTATGAACATGGGTCTCCACATGGAGAGCATCTCAACCTTCAGCTGTCTTCAAGCTGGTGTGTGGTGCCTCCTTTCTCCCCAGCCCAATCCTCGTCCATACCGTCTGACAAACACAGTACTCAAGAAGCACCACGGCACACAGCAGTATGGGGCCACCCGTGTCAGCCGTTGGGCTCCAAAGCTCTCTAGGTGGCTGTCACACGGAGGTCCCTTTGCCATCACTGAACCGCACCCCCAGCTAAGAAAAGAAGCCAACTTGCAGCTGGCTTTCTTAAAGCAGTTTCACATATTATCTAACACATCTTCACATTAATACACGTTATCGAATACCAACAGTGCTCTGCCTGGTTAGGTGAAGAGTTTTGGTGGATTTATTTGGTTTTAATCTATACTGCATCTACAGTTTAACCAAAGCCGTCAAAAGTAGCTTTTTATTGCGGTGTCTCACTAATTTATTGCTCTTGCTACTTGTGTTCTTCCCAGTTTGTTATGAACAAATGATTTTTTGGAGGGAAGAACAAAAAGAATAATTAAAGAAGATAGGTTTGGCTTTTCTGTGGTGTTAATTAATTAGAGAGTTAAATTAACCAAATAATAAGTGCAAGATAGCAAACTACCTTTCACGGTGTTTAAGAGAAACAGAAAGGGTTGAATACTTTCCAGGTGTAAACATATTAAGATCAGCATTGTACCAGACCTGAATCTGGCCCCGTGAGCTCAAAAGGGTAAACAGTGCATCCTCTTGCGCAGATGCCGTAGCGCGCAGGCACTCCACATTTAGAGAGAGATTCTGCAGCCAGCAGTGCTCCACTGACATAGAGGTAATCAATCTGTCCTTGATTATGAGGAGGCAAACAGTTTTCACTATGAAAATAAAAAAATAAATAAAAAAGAGGAGGCTGAAAAACAAATCATGTGGTTTTATTTTACAAGTTCCAAGTTTGGGTTGGGTTTTTTTCAAGCCCTTGTGGAGCACTGAAACAGAATAAAAATAGTTTGTTGCACAAGCATAAAACAAAGTAACTGCTAAATAAACATTTTAAATTTACTTCTATGCGTTCAGTTCTCCTTCCCATAACTCCTCAGGAGTTGGATGGCGTTGCTAAAATGCCTTCTTGTTTTCTGGTAGACTGATCAGAGAGGTTTTGTCCATGAATAGCACCATAATGTGTCCCCTCTCCTTCACAGTCTGAATATCACCGCTGGAAAATGTACTGCAGCACAGAACGCAGTATATGCCAATATATCCTGACATTCAAATCAAGACCACAAATTATAAACAGTTTCAGCAAATTGACTCGAGTGCCTTTGTTCCTCAGACATACATCTTCCTATTGCTTACAAAAGCAGCATATACTAACCACTAACGCTGCTATAGCCAGTACTGGGAAAGGAAGTTATTGAAGCCTGGATTTCCTGCTTTCAGTCCCAGCCAAGAACTGTGAGGCTTGTAGTGGTTTCAGGAACTGACTCATCTAGTGATTCATGGATAAGATACTGGTTTTAATATATTTCTGATCATAAGACTCAAACTTCAAAAAGAGTGATGCTTAATTTTTATTTTAAAAGTTTAAAAAGTACATAAATCAAGTAAACAAATATTCTCATGGGACACGCTGACTAATCATTCTAAATGTGTTTTATGGTGCACTCTGCTTTAAAAAAGAAAGAAAAAAAGAAAGAAAGAATAAAATAGGATGCTAAATTTCCTGGAAATTCAAGAGGATGTTGACAACGAATCCGAACTCCGCTGTCAAAACCCGAGTACTTTTGTGGCAAACCTGACAGAGCTGAAGTTCAAGCGGAGGACAGGTGGGATATCAATTGCATTTCCAGATATGCCTTTAGGTACACATGTAGACACACACTGCTATACATTAATCAACGAATCCCGGAGCGGCTGCTGTTAATGGATGTGGTTTCTTTAGCTGTATATAAAAAGTATCATCAAAAGATTGGCTGGCAGCATTCGAGTTTTTGAAACAACAGGCAAGTTTTGGTTCGGGACTGACTGGAGCTGCAGACATCAATCTTAAAGCAATGACCAAGACTGGATCTTAAACGCTCACAAGCACATGCATTTTGTGCTAGGTCAGGATTCAAACCCAGCCATTTTTATGTGTTTAGCCCCTCCAGAGGGAAGCATGCCCTCCAGTGCATCAAAATGCTTTTTGCCCACTACACAAATCTCATCAGTATGCTGTAACTTGAACTAGCCAGGCTCTTGCACCTAAAAATTAGCTTGTGATGGAAGCTTAACTCTGCCTTGCTCCTGTATGGAAAAGTACTGGTTTACTTTTTAATTTTCTCCCTGAGAGCTGCAGCCACTCACACGCTACGTACAGCATTGCAGGCAGGGAGGGAGAAGTTTGGTTTGTTTTATTTCTATATTTCACCATGTGCACAACTAGCACCAGGAAAAAAAGAATTAATAAAGAAAATAAAATGCATGTTGCTTGGAGGAAAAATAAAAAAAATAAAAATAAAAAAAAGAGAGAAGGAAAAAGCCCCAGCAGTTAAAACAGTTGACAAGAAAAGGCCAAAGTGCGCTCAGTGGCTGGCAGTCATTTTATGGCTATAGTCCTACAGCAGATTTACTTAGATGACGTCAGTGGCTCCAATCCAGCTTTTCTTTGGTAGCATTTACCACTTGCCTCTTGAAGCCTCCACTATGCTACAGAGCAGTAGACCATAATCAAAATTCCCTTTGTGAAATAGAGTTTACCTCAGGGCACAGAGGCATTGCTAGCTGAATTGCAGGCTCTTCACCCTGCACTGCATGCCCAGAAATAAATAACCTACAATACTGTACTTTCCTTAATACAGAAGAACCATTAAAAGCAGCCTGCTACCTAAAAAAGGGTTCTTTAATTTGTTTCCAAAAATCCCAGAAGCCAGAATATTAGTTAATTTTCCAAGCAACCGAGAACTATGATAATTCTGAACTTCTTTGTATTCTTTTTAGAGATTTTTTTGGAAGATAAACTTATTTATGGGTCATTGTTTCACCAACAAAAATAGAAAATACTACTAATGCTAGAGGCTAAAGTGAATGGGTATAGGCAGCTGCATCTTTTAAAACTCTCTTTCAAACGCGACCCTTCAACGGCTTCGCAAGCTTCTAATAAATATGGCAAGAAGCAGAGCAAGGAATTACTATGCTTAAATCATAGCTAAAGAGCAAAATCGACATTATTTGGAGCTATGGATTTCCTATCACAGAACAATGACTGGAGCTAATGAAACACTAGTAAAGCCAAGTCAAGCAGATGCCAAATCAACTAAAACATCACAGGCTCTGAAGTCTACAAAAAAAAACCCAAACCAACAAAATAAAAATAAGCAAATAAATTAAAAAATAAATAAATAAAACCCCACAAACCCCAAGCCCCCACGACCATATGAAAGATGGATCCTACTGCACTAAATAAATGTAGATTTGCTATGGTTTAATGCACCCATCAGTCCAAAGCCAACCGTACTGATGATGGGCGGTAACTGGATATGTTGGACACGTACTAGGCACATGGTTAAGCACTCAGGAATTACTTCCAGGGAAGATGCACGCATGCCTCAGAGAGATGGAAGTCTCTATACCTCTCCTCTCCCACCCTCTTTGGGTACCTTCCCCCCCCAAAGTCACACCGGAATGAGAGCTCCCAGGCCTAACCTGCAACGAGCCAGAAAAAGCTGTTACCATCCAACTGTGTGAGTGTCACCGCGGACCTGAGCTCTACATCTGAATTGAAAACATGAAAATTTCAGGTGACTCCCAAACCAGCTCCGAGCAGACAGACCCGAGCAATTCATGACCCTGCAGAGGAACTAAAAGCCTGCTAACAGCTTTAGATGGCAAGCCAAGGGCAGGAAACCTTGCTCATTTTCTGAAGGTGTCAAGGCTGACTTGGGCATAGGGGTGCCCACCGGGTTGGCCTATAGGTGCTCCACCAGCTCCTGCATTTTTCCATTAGGTGGACTTCAGTGGGCATTGAAGAACAGCCCCAGTTCCAGACTCTCATATTACTCTGTTGCAAAGTGACAGGAGAAAAGTTTTCTTTCGTCCTCCTTTCATTCCTAAAAAAGTGGTGTCAGCAAAAGGGCTTAGAAGATGATTGTAAATTCCTTTGAGAGAGAATCTGGTCCTTTTATTGATTATTAAGGATCATGGACGTGAAAGGCATTGGACAATCACAAGCAGTCCTTTCTTCCCCATAGACAGGGCAAGGAAGGAACAGAAGCAATGAGGTGACTGGGATGGGCAGAGACCCAACAGCAGGAGAAATAGGATAAGGAGGATCTGGCAAGATGGGCAGCAAACAGTGGGAAACAAACAGCCACCATGGTCCAAAGGAAGGGGAGCCCAAGGAAAGAAACGGGTCCAGGCCACCAGAGACAGACACAACGCCCTGTAAGGAGCAGCAAGGCAGAGCCTTTAAGGCAGAGGACACTGGAATGTGCTGCAAGGTCAGAGAGCACCACAGACAAGTCCAACCCTAAGGACATCACTTCGACAGTGAATGGAAGACTGTATTCTGGTCTGAGACTCTGCCTGCAACAAAACAATTGCAGCCAAGGAAAGGTGGGGTAGGGGCAAGATGAAGGAGCTTCCTTTGACTCCTCAAGTCTTCTACGAGGCTTTCAGCTGGTTGTGGAAAAAGTAGAAATAAAGAGAGAAACCTTCAGAGATCAGCTGACAGCAGATATAGGGGCACAATTGTTTTTTAAAGGTTAATTTTAATTACTTTTTTTAAGAATGAAGGTAAAATCAGGGATGTGGAAAATGAAACTTTAAAATTTTACCTTTTATTTTAAATTGTAAACCAGCTTTAGGATAAAAAGTGTGGACATGTGGTGGTAAGTTAAGTACCAATAAAATTTCCTTTCTGCCATTAATTTATGTCTCCAAGCACCATACATTTTTTAATTGAGATATACATAAGAGAGGCTTCAATCCACTAAATCTCTATGAATTTACCTTTTCTTCCATAGCCTGCTCTGACATTCTCCCCTCAAAACCAAAATGGCATTCCCGGATTGTCCAGAAAGACAACCATGTTAAAAAAAAAAAAAAACCAAACAAAAAAAGCCAAACCAAACCCATGCCAGCTAATTCCCAAAAGCACCACCATTGTCCACAGCACCGTGAGGTGAATGAAGGGCGAGAGATTCCACCAAGGGAATAACTGCAATGTCTACAACGTTAAAGGAATAATTTGGCACCAAAAATACCCAAGGCCATACTGGTTGGTGATGCAAACACGAAGCATATCAAAATGCTACCGATAAGCTAAATTAACAGATAGCTTATCTGAAGCATATACCAGCCATATGGTGCTACAACTTCTGTTGCCTGTTGCTGGCATAACAATAGGCTGCTGCAGTGTTAGACTGGAAGCACTATTTGACAAACTGTCAACAGCGTTTTTATTTCGCTGCAGAGCTCTAGGGCAATGGTGCACTCGCCTATTTGCATTTTATTTTATTTTTTTAAAAACAGGTGAACAAAGAGTAAACCAGATGTCAACTTTAGAAATGGAGCTGTCTGGCTCAGGAGATTTAACAGAGGCAGGCATACTGCTACAGCTCAAATCTAGACAATGAGCTTTTCTAAAAAACACTTTGGCCTAGGGGAGTGGCTATTTAAAACACTTGGCTTCTTTTATTTCAGCACTATGGAAGTGAATTCTGCTCTTAAGTGCCAGCTCAAATGAAGTCATTTTGTTTCACTGGGGCTTTCTTTGCATTTTAGAAATGTAGCACGGGCTGCAGCGGAGGAAAAGACAAGTATGAAAGAAAAATTGGGATTCTTTTTCAGCCAGAAGCTGGGT
The DNA here is from genome assembly GCA_027560015.1 of Chloroceryle amazona. Lineage (NCBI taxonomy): Eukaryota > Metazoa > Chordata > Aves > Coraciiformes > Cerylidae > Chloroceryle > Chloroceryle amazona. The sequence continues at coordinate 5,950 of JANHFX010023524.1, read as the reverse complement.
AAAATGGGAGGGGGGGTGGAAGCCAACGATTTGATCACATAAAATCTGTGAAAGGGTAATTCGAGTGCTACTTAAATATCCTATTTATTTATTACGATAATTTTTAATGAGAGGAATAGTTAAAAATAAACAAACTACACCATAGCACAAAATGGTTTAGAAAGACAGGATATTTACAAGCCACTCAAGCTCCACAAAGACAAGGTGCAAATGCTGACCCATAAGGTAGATTTACCTCGGGACTTTAATATGTTACAGAAACACAAACTGCTAGTACCAAATAAACAAATCCATTAATTAAACTTGTCTCCTCTCTTTACTTAAGAAAATTAAGTCTTTGTTGCTTACATGCTATTTGAGAAAAAAACCCCAAACTGTTAATAACAAGACAGCAATCCCCTCAACCACGTAAAAAAATGACAAAATAAAACCTGTCAATCAATATATAGTAGATCTGTCTATGGTATTCGGTCAGGAAAATGTGCTTTTAGTTGTCTTCTCTACGAATGCAAAGCACACAATGAGAAAAACAGATAAACTTTCTGTTCTAATGCTCTGTTCTGCTTTGATAGGCAGTTATGGGAACACACATTTCCCGACTTATACCCGGCTAAGTATGTAGCATTTTTAGATTATCTTTTCAAATTGTTCTTGAACATTCTCCGTTTAAAACAAACAAACAAAACAAAAAAAAAATCCAAAGTCCTTTCATGTTAAGTTGAGATTGCACTTGAACTCTTTCCAAAAGGCAGAGCTGTACTGAATTATGATAATTAGAAAGCTGTGCGCATAAAAGGCAGCACGGTTGATGCATTTAAAAAAGTTCATGCCAGAGAATATAAGTTCAATATGTTCTCACATAATTAACATTTCCCATCATTAGCAGCAGTTTTCAGTTCATGTATCTGTAAAAACAACAGCACTCGTCATTGTTTTAGATTCCCAGTCAATAGCATTTTAATAGTTTTACACACAATCCTAAACTTTCCTTCCCTTCCCCCTTCCCGGCACACAGATTTCACATTCTACCTCCTGACCTGCTCGCCAAGAAACTTGTATTTTGTGCTCATATGCTGCTGCTGCTCAGACTATCCCCGATGTGAAAGTTTAGTGAAGAGTTAATAAGAGCTAGAAATCCAAGAAGGCCATTTGGAAAGGTACAACAGGATGCAAAGGGAATAATCACTTTGTTCCAGTAAACAATGACTAGAAGACAAAGAACACAAAGTTGTAGGTGATACCTTCCACTGGCCGGGAGCCAAACTAAAAAGGGCTGCCTCTGATGAACCCAGACACAAGCTGGAGGGACTAGGAAATGGGGCTGCAGCCCTGCACCAACCAGGCAAAGCGTCTGGAAACCCTGCACACGCTCTGGCTTTTCATTGCCTTCTTGATGTATGTACAGAAATTCATCTAACAAATAAGGGCATGTAGCACATGACGGGTTACTCCGAGACATTCATAGACTTCCTGTGTGGAATCTCTCAAATTAGTTGTTAGGAGCCAGACTTTGACACAGGCTTGTTGTCTTCTTTCTTCCCTCCACTTTTTCACTCCCTGTATTTTAAAATTAAAATAATTCTGATGGAACTTTAAGAAGTATAAAAGTTGCTGAATCTGCATCACCGCATTTGGCTTTACCAGTAACGAGATAAAACTCACGGTGACTGCAGTGGGATGAGGATTACATAAAGAAACATGAAAGGTTCAGGGTATTAAAACTAGAAACCTCCTAGGTGAATTTTACGTGACAAACCTGAGGAGCACATTTGAAGCTGATGCCTCCAAGGACTGCAGACCCCAACTGTTACGTTTTGGAAAGGAGTGATCGCTAAAATTATTCTAGGAACTATTATTCCATCCTTCTTCCACATGCAAAAGTCACAAGAAGTTTTGTGCAAGAACATACAAGCAAGATAGGGTGATAAAGTGGGCATTTATTGCAGAGCTTTTTCTTCTGAGAAAAAACAAGTGTCTTCAGTGTGGCTCGGAGTTGTTCGGCTTTACAATAAATAACGCCATTAATCCATTCATATATCACAGGATACACTTGAAATTACACACTACTTGCATAAACTGCCACTAACCCTCTAACAGCCATTTCTTTCAGGGAGATGATTTACCTCTTGCAGGTTCTAAGCATTTTCTTGAGACTCCATTTTTTATTTATTTATTGTTGTTAATAGCAAATGACTGTAGTTTAGAAACATAAACCATTGCTACTCAAGGCAAGCAGAAGTGGCAAGGTGCAGCATGGTGACAAAACAGTCATCAAATCTCAAATCCCAGACATAAGTAACTATTATTTGTGGCATGCAAAAGTAGGTCCCCCCGATGAACCGGGCATTTTGAAAATCATTTTTAAATGGCCAATTTGCACCCTCATTACGAGCAATGGAACAGAGCAATAGACCAGATGAAGTCAATGGAAATACCCTGAATTAAGACCAGATTTTTTTTTGCCACTCCTCACCTTGTATTTGCACATGCGACGTACGGTTAAGTTCACGAATTGAATGAGTGACCAGATATTAGTAGAGTAGAAATTTGCCTGCAAGTTTCAGACAGATTACAAACAACGCAGAACATAAGCCCGTAAAAGAATTTGAAATGCACACGTGTCAAAGCTGATATTCTTTTTAATCAATGGTACAGAGTAAAACATCCTTTAGACATCGAGTATCATCCTAACCCTGTACATAAAGCATATGCTGTAAATATCTTCGTATTTGATCCAGCAAATGTTTATTCCTGTGAGTCATCCCAGTCACTTTAACCTGAGTAAGGATTGGATGGAGTAAACAGCTTCTTAAATAAATGAAACAGCTCCAGAAAGACAGCTTTTAAAGCATCTCTGGAAAAACAGAGCCTTAATGTCACAAAGAAACACCGGATAAAGGGAGCGATGTACGCATGTGTGCAATGCACCGCCACAAACCTCGAGCTCAAAATGTAATGTTTGAAGGTAACCTCCTCCCAGGAGCACACATTCAGAACTGGACACAAAATCTTTGTGTTTTGGAAACATTCTTAGGCACTCTCCAATAAAAGCAGATTACCTCTAGTGAAATTGTTCCAACTGTGCAAGTGCCCTACTTTATAGGTCGAAAACTGAGAACTAGATCCTAATACTCAGTTAGGTTTTTTTACCTTTCTCTTTTTCGTAAGCGAACGACACCAGACTTTCTCTGTAGCTCCAGTAGTCCTTACTACACTTTTGGCCTGTACTATATCTCGAAAGTTTGTTTACAATATGATCTACAACAGCAGCTCGGAAAGAAAGACGGAAGAAATCTCCCCCCCCCCAACCCGCCCCACAGCACATGTGACTTAACTGAGCTTAACTTTTTCAGGCACGGCCAAACAAAGCCTAAAAAACACTTCGACAATATCCAAAACCACTACACCGGCCAGCGACAACAACAAAAGCCTAGTCACAAATTACACCAAGCATGCTACACACACACGCTCGCACCTCCACACATCACAGCACACTATCATTCCTCAGCTGGAAACTCACGGCGGGTCTAGTTCATCATTAAGTTTCTATTGTTCTTTTTTAGCTGCTTTAATTAAAACTCCTTTAAACAGAGGCTGCCTTTACTAAGCCTCCTGTCAAATCCAAATTTCTCCTCTGCCTCCCTGCTTGTGTACATCCCGCTCAGCACTAAGGAACCGTACAGAATATAAAACCATCATTTGAATCTCAAGAGCTGTTGTTACGCTCTCCTGGGTGCAAAGGCTAATCATATTTACTTCACCAAAGCAGCAGATGTAAAATTGATGCTGAAAATATACCTAAGGTGTTTAGTGATAACGGATTTCCAAAGGTATTTCTAGATTACTAAGCAGGAATATCGAAATAAATCTTTTGCATCCAAAATTTCTGCTTGGTCAGCTGATAAAAACCTGCAGCAGACAAAATGCAGAATTATCCCTACTGCTACAGCAAATGCCTTCTGACCTAATGAAAAACCCAGTGCAGGGTGAAAAGACACGTTTTACCGTCAAGGTGAAAAATAAACACACCTCATCCAAGTTTACCCTTCCTGAAAATCATTCCAAAAACTTGATTTTAAAAACTTGCAAGTTCAAAATGGGACCCAAATACCAAATCTTCAGTTTGACTTCAAGAACATTCACGGTATTAATTTCTGTATTTCTAGGCTCAAAGAAATGTACGTGTATATTTATGTGCATACAAGTATCCATATGTATCTATACACACACTCAAACACGAGAGCTTCCCTCCCACCCCCAGAAGTAATTTAATATACAAGTCTCTGTCATTTTTGATAGCACCATCTTACCATCAGTACAATCTAATATCCCTGTAATGGTATTCCCCAACTATTTATAGAGACAGAACACATCATACATGACAGGCGTGCATTCCCTACCTAGGGTTATAAGAAGAATCCTACATGATTTTAAGTCCTCGTGCAACTACGATCATTTTTGGTTTCGCATTCAGTTGCAGGTAGCACTCGGTTATTTACAAGCGTTTCCCTGTAAGAGGCATTCCCACAGAGATTTCCATAGTAGAGGTACCGCGTAATAACTGAACACTTGGCTAGAGACAGCCGTATTTTATCGATACGGCTCCAAACTTTGCCATTATCTAGGTTAGATAGCTCTGTAAAACCGCTAACCGGCAATATTGGGTTTCTAAACGTTATCAGCACTAAGGAAAAGCAAATATGCTTCTGGTAGGCAGGAATACAGCTGAAGGGGTACTTTTTTTTTCCCCCCCGAGGCTCTGCCATTTCAGCTTTCTCAGATATACTATTTTACATCCGAAAAAGCCAGCACCACCGATGTTTCTTGGCCTTTCTTTCCCAGATAGCGTTCAGCAACGAACAATTAAAAAAATACAGGGAGCCATTTACATGCAGAAAGCGTCGGACAGAACTGCTCCCTAACTTTCCAGCACTTCTGGAGCTCACTTCTCATTTCTTCCTAGCAAAGGCAGGCACTTGTTTCTAATAAGTTAACAAGTCTCCTGAGAAACGTGGGTGGCTGGTATTTCATTGTTTCATAAATATTTTTATACTGTAACGCCATTCAACTTAAACCAGATTTCAAGAGGAGGAAAAAAAAAAAAGGGAAAAAAAAAATCACGACTAGGATTATGTGCAGCTGAGGTAGGAGCGCAAACTTTTCCACTCGGTAAAAACAGAGATGAGTTTGGGTGGCTTTTTTTTTTTTTTTCCCTCCTCTTCTCGCTTGATTTCTCCTCCTCGTTTTTGTTTAGTTGTGGGAGGGGGCCGCTTTGCTTTAATTTTGTTACAAAAGCCGTAGCGGAGAAGTTTTCCCTCCCCCTCAGAAGTGCACTTCCTTTGCAAAGGCTGCTCTGCGAACAAAGGCTGCCACCGGCCCTCGCAGCAGCACGGGGGACAGCTGGAGAATACATCCCTGGGAAACCTGACGGATAAAGGAGGAAAAAAAAAAAAAAAAGGAAAAAAAACAAAACAAAACCAAACCAAAAACCCTGCGGTTCCTACCGAAAGGAAGTTTTCCAGGGACAATCTCCTCGGTGTTGTTGTAACTGCGACTTTGTCTTTTTTGGATACAGTGTTTCTGCTGACTCCCGAAAATTTTCCACTTGAATGTGCAATTAACCGGCAGCAGCGGCAGCAGCAGCTCTGGAGAAGGAGAAGAAGCAGCGAAAAAAGACATTCCTTCTTTCATCTTTTAGAGGAAAAGAACAGGGGGAAGGAAAGCAAAACTCGGGGCAGCGCACCGAGCAGAGCTCCGAGCCGAGCCGAGCCGGGCCGCTCGGCAGCCCGCACCGCCGGGGAATGCTCCTGAGGGCTGCGAGCCTCTGAGGCGAGCCCGGGGCCGCGCCGAACTTCTGCCTTCCCCGTGGAAAAATGTGAAAAATGCCAAGGATCGGTGCGCGCGTCTGTGTGTGAGCGACAGGGAGAGAGAGGGAGCGAGGGAGGGAGTG